>JAWQEG010008538.1:0-15851 GCA_033782935.1 Petrolisthes cinctipes
CATTTTTATCACCACCTTCTTCACCACTGTCACACTCCTAACCACCACCACCACTACTATCACCACCAAGATCATCACCACCACCACTACAACCACCACCAAGATCATCACCACCACCAAGATCATCACCACTACCACTACCATCACCACCAAGATCATCATCACCACCACCACCATCACTACTATTTTCTGGCTTGACATTCAGTGATAAGATAAACCAACCTGTCCTTTACCCTGCCTCTCTCCTTTCCTCTCCCTGTCACCCTGCGTCTTCCTGTCATCCTATCTTCCCCTGTCACCCTGCCTCTCTCCCTCCCTCCCTCCCTCCCCCACGTCACCCTCTCTCTCTCTGCCTACCTCTCCCTCCTTCCACACGTCACCTTCTCTCCCTGCCTACTTCTCCCTCCCTCCACACGTCACTCTCTCTCTCTCTCTCTCTCTCTCTCTCTCTCTCTCTCTCTCTGCTACTCCACTGTTACCAATTTTACACCCCACTGTTCCCAATTGCACCCCATTTTTTTTCTACCTTTTGAGTACATTTTGGTCCATTAATTAAAATAGATATAATTATAGTGTTGGTGCACGGATACCCTCAGCATGTGTTCTAAAATGTCTCCCTTAATTAATAATATCTTACGAAATTCGGATACTTTCACCATCGACCTAAAGAGAAATACTGTATAAAATTATATCCATTGGTACTATTGACTCCATCCCTTCCTTCCTTCCTTCCTCCCTCCCTCACTTCTTCTTACATGTCTTTCCTTGTTACTCATTTAGGGTCTTAGAGGTCTAGTCGTTTATGGTCAAACCTGAACTATCTATTCCTCCAGACAATTCTTCAAAATAAAATCCTTACTCGTATTCTACAGGACTCTTGTTTTCTAGCTGGGGGGGGGGGGTTTGGGGGTTGCGGGAATAGGGGAACATGCTTGGGGTGGGTAGAAAGCCTGTCCCCTATTCCCGCACCCCCCCCTAACCCCCACCCAAGCCTGTCCCCCTACTCCCGCACCCCCCAAAGCCTGTCCCCTAACCCGCACCCCCCTAAACACCCCACCCAAGCCTGTCCCCCTATTTCCGCACCCACTTAATTAACTCGCTCTACAGTACAATTCAACGTCAGTAATATGTCAAAACGAGACAGTCCTAAACAAGCACTCTATGTCTGACTCCCTCACCAAGCCACGAGACCCAACAACAACAACAACACAATATATACACCATGAATAACTTGTTTGATGCCAATGAAAATAAAGAGGCTATCCTACGTTATCAGGGGACATAAATCGTTAAAGAGCGTTCACATAGCTTCTACTCCTCGTAATATATAGCCTTCATTTGCATACGTTATTAATTGTGTGGCCAGGAATGTATGTACGCATGTGCTGATTGACTTTCTGTAATGAAGTGCTTTACATCTATCTTTTATCTATCTATCTCTCTTATCTATTTATTGTGTGTGTGTGTGTGTGTGTGTATCTGTATTTGGTGTATTTGTATCTGTTTGTGTCTGATTTTGATGTGTATGTGTGTGTGTGTGTATTTCTGTCTGTCTTTCTGTGTGTGTGTGTGTGTGTGTGTGTGTGTGTTTGTCTGCGTGTTTGGTGTGTGTGTATTTCTGTTTGTCTGTGTGTGTGTTTGTCTGCGTCTGTGTGTGTGTATGTGTGTGTGTATTTCTGTCTGTCTGTGCGTGTGTGTGTGTGTGTGTGTGTGATTTTGGTGTGTATGTGTGTTTGGTGTGTGTGTGTGTGTGTGTGTGTTTGTCTGCGCCTGTGTGTGTGTTTGTCTGCGTCTCTCTGCGTCTGTCTGTCTGTGTGTGTGTGTGTGTGTGTGTGTGTGTGTGTAAGCTGGGTGGAAAAAAGCATGGGGGGCGTGGATAAAGGCGAAGGAAGCAATTAGGATAGAGAGAGGGAGGAGGGTAAGATCATAGGTAAAGGATGTGTGTGTAGGACTGTTCACTATTTCGAGGATAAAATAATAATGTGGGAAAAATTAGGTTGGTGGTGGGGGATGTGGGTGCAGAATGTGGGTGAGGGATGTGGGTGCAGAGTGTGGGTGAGGGATGTGGGTGCAGAGTGTGGGTGGGGGATGTGGGTGCAGAGTGTGGGTGAGGGATGTGGGTGGGGGGTGTGGGTGTAGAGTGTGGGTGAGGGATGTGGGTGTAGAGTGTGGGTGAGTGATGTGGGTGCAGAGTGTGGGTGAGGGATGTGGGATGGGGGATGTGGGTGCAGAGTGTGGGTGAGGGTAGAGGGTGTACAATTAAGTGAGACTGAGTGTAAAGTTAATTAAAGGAGTGAGGGTGAAATGTTTTGGTAGACTATAGGTGAAGTGTGGGTGAAGGGTGATGGGTGAGGGTGATGGGTATGGATGTGGGTGATGGGTATGGATGAGGGTGAAACTGGATGGAGGGTGAGAGGTGGATGAATGGTGTGGGTGGAACTGGGTGTAGGGTGAGGGTAGGGCTAGCTGTGTGCCGGGGGAGGGTGGGTCTGGGAGGATGGAAAGTGTGCAGGGTGAGGGTGGGGCTGAGTGGTGCAGGGTGAGGGTGGGGCTGGGTGGAGGAGAATGAGGGTGAAGCTGAAGGGTGAGGGTGGGGCTGGGTGGTGCAGGGTGAGGGTGGGGTTGGGTGGAGGAGAATGAGGGTGAAGTTGCAGGGTGAGGGTGGGGCTGGGTGGGGGTGGGGGTGAGGGTGGGGCTGGGTGGGGGTGGGGGTGAACGTGGGGCTGGGTGGAGGAGAGTGGGGGTGAGGGTGGGGCTGGGAGGAGGAGAGTGTGGGCGTAGGTGGCGCCAACTGAGAGGTGGAGCGAAGGTTACCGGTGTCAGGAGGTGGAGTGGACAAGTGGGGTATTGGGCTGTGGGTGGAGGAGCAACACGAGTTGGGTGGATGCCAATCGTGATGGAGGTGGTGGAAGGGCAAAGAAATGATGGTGGTGGTTGTGGTGGTGGAAGGGCAAGGAAATGGTGGTGGTTGTGGTGGTGGAAGGGCAAGGAAATGGTGGTAGTTGGTAGTAGTGGTAGGTGGTGGTAGTAGTGGTAGGTAGTAGTGGTAGGTGGTGGTGGTAGTGGTAGGTGGTGGTAGTAGTGGTAGGTGGTGGTAGTAGTGGTAGGTGGTGGTAGTAGTGGTAGGTGGTGGTAGTAGTGGTAGGTGGTGGTAGTAGTGGTAGGTGGTGGTAGTAGTGGTAGGTGGTGGTAGTAGTGGTAGGTAGTAGTGGTAGGTGGTGGGCAATGCAAGTGATATTCAGGAAGAAAAAAAAATATTTGACATTAGTTGGTAGGTGGGAGTTAGCCTCGGTTTGTGATAAGTGCAAAGTATATGTGGTGGTTTGCAGATAAATGTGTGGTTAGTGGGAGGTGGGTGTGTGATAGGCTGTACATAGGTTGGGGTGGGGGTGGGGAGGATGAATTGGGAGGGGGGGGGGTGTAGTATCGCAGGTGATATTTACCAACACACACACACACACACTTTTACATATACAATTATCCAGACTGTACTGTACTGTTCATGCGAGACGGCAGACGAGTAAGTACAGGAATACAAAATGTCAGAATCATAATAACACGGGTAATGATGTGGAACAGACGAAATAAAAGAGGATGTATTATGATTTTGGAATAAAGGTGAATTCGTAATTATTAGTTAGTACAAGAGAACCTCCTCGCTAGATGGCTTATTTTAATGCACGGTATATTATAACAACGAAACACAAGAGGAACGGGTACCATAATTAACATACAAGTTTTATTTAAGTTGGGAATAATTTTACACACCAATGAATTACTGGCAACTCCCCTGTATAATTCCTGCCCATAATAAACTGCAACTCGTCCACTACTGTCAGAGACGATTAGAAGTCGGGTCCGTGTACAAATTATGGCTAATGAGAGTGTAACTGTGGACACCATTCCTTTGGCATTACACCGAGTCTCTACCATATTTTAAGGACCCTGTGATCGTGTATGAGAATTGGAGAGGCTTCTGATTCCTCCTGACCATGCCACGAAACAAGCTCCTTCCATAGAGGTGGTGTTTCATGGCAATATTTGAAGGACTCATTTACCTCCAATTTTCTGACTAAAACACAGGGTCCCTTAATGACACGACACGGGTATAGGTCATGGCTCAATTGGCTGGCAGAAATTCATGTCAAGGGATACAAATTAGAAAAGTGGCAGAGTGAGAGAAGTCATATCAGCAGCTGTACTGTACACTCGCCACAAAATATCCACCAACCAACACCAAGCCAGGTACAGGGATATCAGAATAAGCACTCTGTCTGATTGTGAACGAACTCAGATTCATGGGGTCACGAAGAGATAAACATGAGGTTATGAGTCCATGCATCTATTTCCTCTGGTGCTTTATAGTTCAACGAAGAGATGACTATACTTTACGTCTCATTTAGGTATTACTCAAAAGACTTTACACATATTGAGCCATGGACAAGTTGACCTTTATAAAACAACACTATAACACAGCCTCAAACATGAATGATTGAGGCGGTGTTTCAAGAAGACAAGCCTCACTCTCCTCAAACACCACTCTCCATCCCCATCTGTGGCGTCAGGTCTGTTGTTAAGAGAACGGGTATGCCAAGTGTACAAGATGTCTCGCCTCGGGGAAGTCTTTAGTTTCATGAGTGACTATTCATCAACAGACAAGAGGTGTTGCACGCAAAGGCAGGCTGGGAGAAGGAGTATATGTAAGTGCCTTCAATCTGGCGCGAACCTCAGTAACTAACCACCACCACCGTGCATTCTTACCCCGTCAAATGAAGGTCTATCACACAGGGTTCATGTGCTGGTTTAGTTGTCCTGGCTTACCTGTGGAAAGAGAGAGAGAAAAAAAAAATTAGTATACGTAAATAGATATTCATGAATATATAAAAACAGAAGGGTATTATTGCCACCCGCTTAAGGCCCTGGGAGTATTAGCAAGAGCAGATATAGAAGTGCTAAGGTCACGAGGCTCATATAATCTGATGCGACATGTAAAGAGGGCGATTCTAGATGCTGGAAGGAGAGCACAACAACATACATAAACAGTCATTATGTAGTTTGAGAAGCTAGAATAGGAAGTGGACAAGGGCAGGGCGATAGTGCTGCTCCCTGGGTGTAAAATATAAAACGAAAACATATTGTAAGGACATTTATTCATTTATTTTTCTTATCTAATTATATATCTGGGTATTTATTTATTTGTGTGTGTGTGTGTGTGTGTGTGTGTGTGTGTGTGTGTGTGTGTGTGTGTTACTTTTAGTATGTTTGTCTGTACGCTTGTTTCTGTGCTTGAGGTTATATACATAGGCTATCGTCTTCTTCCATTCCTTCATATACACGTTAGTTAATACAGCATCCAGTTACCGAGAGATTCATTGAAAGGGAGAGAGAGCCAAATCACATACCAGCCGCTACATACGAGAACAACATTTATCTACAGTACAGTCGCGGACACATGAAACAGACACACCTGAAAACGGCCCCTCATCAAGCATAAAACAGGATGTACAGCCACAATCAAATATCCACTGACACTTTCCTTTCATCGTAGTAAATATCTTGGTAATAAAAAACAACACGTGTATGATTTTGCAGCACCTCATAATAATAATAATAATTGAGGGAGTTGAGTTGACATAAGGTGTTGTAAGATTATAGTTTGATATGATAATGATTTATTTGCACACGATGGAAGGAAGGAAAGTGTCGGTGGTTAGTTGATTGTGGCTGTACATCTACACACAACATCTCATCCTAACCCTATGCTCAGTGAAAGGCCTCCCATATCAGGTGTGTGTGTGTATGTTTCATGTTTCCGCAACTGTACACGCAACAAGAACCCCACCACACGTAGATTGTAAGTACGTCCTTGGGGTCAGAGTTCAGCCCCAGACAAGCACATAGCAATTTGGAAGTCAGACGAGTTTACAGCAATTTCATAAACTACAGGTGGCATTTCTATGTATTTGTACCCAGATTATGTATGCAGCTGACCCCCCCCCCTACACCATACCCCTACCCCTACCCCTACCTGCCCTGATTGCTTGCTTCCTTGCTATATATACATGCAGGGTCGACACTCAGGGACGAGATAACACACACACACACACACACATACACATATACATACACACACACACACACACACACACACACATATACACATACACACACATACACATACACATACACATACACACACACATACACATACACATACACATACACACACAGACAACAGACAACACACACACACACACACACATACACATACACATACACATACACACACACACACACACACACACATTCTGTCTGTCTGTCTGTCTACTACCTTGGGTCGCGTTGGGTCCTTCCTTACCGGGATAAATATTACACTGTCTGGCCCCAACAAGGCACCGCCCCACCCACCCAAACATTAAAGGGGAGATACAGTGTTGGTAAATCTGGAGCAAATGATAGTCTACATACTATTCTACGCAACAGACTGCCATTATATATGTTAATCTGGTCCTGTTTCCTGACATACTTTGGAGGAATCAAGGCGTTTCAATATATCAACTGTGTATTCTCCCCTTAATTAAAGACATGCACAGGTCTGGTCTAGGATGTGCATCAGAACGAATAGATTCCTCCAAAGTATGCTAGGAAACAGGACCAGATTGACAACAATAATAGTGGCCTGTTGCTTGGAATAGTTTGGAGGAATCAGCTGGTCCAGATTTACCAACACTGTACTATCCCCTTCAACTCGGGTAGCAACGAGATCTTGAAGCTGTGTTGACATCATGTACAAAACTAAATTGAAAATGTGTGTAAAAAAAATATATACACTGACCGATATATAAACAAAATAATGATAATCACACCAGTATAATTAGTCTAACATCAAGCAATACCTACACGACATCCGAGCTAGGAAGTGTTACGGCTTTATTAATGGGCCCCGTGATGCAGTGAGATATTTGGAGGTTGGTGAGCCCTTCAAACATTACCAGGAAACACCACCTACATTGAAGGAGTGTGTTTCGTGGCATAGTCAAGAGGAATCAGAAGCCACCAGGACCCTGTGATCGTGTATGAAAATTGGAGGCTTCTGATTCCTTCTGACTATGCCACGAAACAAGCTCCTTCTATATAGGTAGTGTTTCGTGGCAATATTTGAAGGACTTATTTACCTCCAATTTTCTTTCTACAATACAGGGTCCTTAAGGGGGATATATTTATTTGTCGAACTGAAGGGCTACTATTCTACCAAACTACACCAGTAAACAGACCACCTTAATAAATATGTGAGTGAGCAGAGTATTTGTTTTAGATCATAGTTTGGAGGAATCAAAAATAGCCTTCCAATTAGGCCGAGAACAGACGATCGATCCCATTAAGAACCCTGTGAGAGTGTAAGAAAATTGGAGGCTTGTGATTCCCCCAGACCATGCCACGAAACAAGCTGCTCCTTTTTTATGGGAGGTTTTTCGTGGCAATATTTGAAGGTCTCATTTTGTACCTCCAATTTTCTGACTACATCACAGGAGGGTCCCTTAATTAATATATCGAGGTTGGTCTCATCATATTTCACACGTACTCCCGTTAGAGCCGTACACGTGTATAGGCTTCCAGGGACAACATACCAACCAGAGGGACAACATACCAACCAGAGGGAAACACACACACACGCTATATACTACAACAATGCCTACCTGCAAGCCTACCTACCCGACTGTCTGCCTTTCTGTTTGTTTCTATCTGTCTGTCTGCTTGCCTTTCTATCTGTCTGTTTCTCTGTTTCTGTCTGTCTGTCTGTTTGTTTCTGTCTGTCTGTTTGTTTCTGTCTGTCTGTTTGTTTCTGTCTGTCTGTCTGCCTGTTTCTGACTGCCTACCATATTGCCTTATTTTTTCCTGTCTGCCTGATTGCCTCTCTGCCTGCCTGCCTGCCTGCCTGATTGCCTACAGTATTTGCATGTCTGCCCGATTGCCTATTTGCATGTCTACCTGGCTGTGTGTTTCTGTCTGTCTGCTTGCCTGCCTGTTTGTCTCCCTATTTGTCTCAACCTAATTTGGCCTAACCACCTCTTGAGCAAGCACGCCACAACGACCAGACCAGTTGCTTGTACTGTGTGAAGGTGCTTGGCTGAACAACAACTCACTAGCCTCCATCAATGTCCACAGTCACTAAGATATCCTTCACTATCTATATTACCATTAAATCCCTTCCCTGGCCACCAATCTAATGTACACTGGATCAAAAAAAGTATCGCGTAGGTGGGGTCGGATGGTTCTGTAAATGATCGCTACAGCTCATGATAAACAAGCTCGTTTTCAGTAGCCATCGTCTTAGGTGTCAGAATGTTTCACGAGGGAAATGCGCGATACTTTTTTGATCGAGTGTACTGCCTTCGTCCTTCCAATGTTGAGTGTACCGGTACCATTTGGCATGATGGACGGATTAATCAGATACACACGGCAGAGAACAAACACATTTAATTATGTTCTATAGTTTACGAGAGAACTAATTAGTAGCTGTTGAATACTTATACTTTCCTTAGTTATTTTCTATATATACACGCACACATTAGATAAGGGAAATAGTAGGTAAATAATGAGGGTATTGAAATCTCAAGTTAATCAATAAGGGAGTGAATTGGATCTGGAATATTAGCCTTCTTCTAATGGGAGGTGCCTTATATATTTCACTGCCCCTTCCTTACATGTACAGTCGAGGACATAAGAAGCTTCGTCGTCTCCTTCCCTCCAGTTATATACATACAATTATTATTTATAGGCTATTCGAGATTTCAAGTGTACTATCGTGTTCACACCTATGAAAAACAAAGGTTATCATAAATATTACGTTATATATTCAGAGTCTTATACTGGTGTGAGATAAATGACCTTTGTCCGCGACTGAACCATCCCCCTTCTTTCCCCACCTCCTCCTCCCTTCTCCTTCCCTCCACCTTGCATCCCCCTCTCCTCCTTGCTTCCCCCTTTTCCCCCCTTCCATCCCCCTTTCCTCCTTGCTTCCCCCTTTTTCCCCCTTCCATCCCCCTTTCTTCCACCAAATTGGGGACCTGCACTCGACTCTGCGACATATTCAATTACCTGGCATAATGTTTAAGTTGGTGCGAGGTGTGTGGGCGAGAACCTAACATAATATTTACCTTTTTTTTTTTTTTTCTTACGGCCACTTATCATCTTAAGAGGGATAATCTGTTGTGGGGGACTTGTGTGTGGAGGAGGAGGAAGTCTACTGCAGATTCCTCCAAGTTACTCCACACAACAGCTGATTTCCTATTATCATGTACTGAGGCACTGAGTCTTGTCTGTTTCCTAACATAGCTTGGAGGAGATTTTTATAGCCCTCCACCCCAATTCGCACACAACAGCCATCCCCTTTAAATTTTCCACTCTGCAATTATGCTTGAGCGAGGCAGGTGGGTGATGGAGTTGGCGGTGGTGTTGGAGCCTACAGCAAAATGTTTATCATCATTATTTTACTTCTAACCGATGAACACTTTTGCTTAGTAGTTAAGTTCAGCAATGACAAAGACATGAATAATATGTACATATACTATAACTTTATCAGAGAAGTCTAAGTTTTGCAGTTCAAAATATAATACTAACAAGTGGACAAGTAGTGACAAGAGTATACCTGTGAAAATAACAAAAATCCTTACTATAATAAAATTTCGATCCCCAAAACGCATAGTATACAAAGGTACTGTAAAAGGTACTGTATATTCCGTGCATGTGTTTCTCTGGCATTGTATGAAGAAGTCAAGGGCCATCCAATTTATCCACAATGAAAGCAAACAAGCAAACACAAATGCAATACCTAAAAGTTACACAAACCGTCACACACGACTCACCTGACATCTTGACCACTTATAGGTAGGTGGTTCACTACAGCAGTAAGAGTATCTAGACCTTCCAAAAATGTGTGTACTTCCTTTTCACGATACCGATGGATCCTTCACTTTCCAAGACAAGATTATATACGAATTATATTAAACACTTGCTCTTACTGTTTTATCTGAACTTCAAACAATCGTCAAGTTAGTTATATTACACCTAGGTTGAATTAGAAGGCAGGTGGAGTTTGTATAAGTAGTGTGACACTTTCCCAGTCTCAAATTTTCTTTTGTTGACCTAAAAAATCGCAGAGTGTGAGTCACATTAAGGATCTAAGCAGGGACTACAATGAAAACACTAAATTTCCAGTAGTAACGTTTCAAAATTCCTTATCTTGTGACCACTAAACTGTAGTCGCATATCAAGAAAACATATTACACACACAAAAACACATACACACACACACACACACACACACACACATACACACACACACACACACACACACACACACAGTAAGTTATTTCGCCAATTATTTCTTCACCCGTCCGCTACAATAATTAAGAGGATGAACTCAGATGGCTAACAAATCATGGCAGACATAGGAGTGAGTTCCAGACGCTCCTCCCCTCATGCATGGGAAGAAGAGGGTCACGGTTCGCCCACCCCTAACCCTCTCTCTCTATATATATACTATAGGTCCTGTATTGGCGGAATGGTGGGAATGCTAACGACCAATTCCAATCGTCTACACCACACAAGTCCAGCTAGGGTCTCGCCAGGATTGTTGCAGAGGGTCGAATGCCTTGTCAGTTCGATTACTCTTCTAAGGTTTCGTGATTCCTTCATGATTGGTTCAGGGTCGTAAATGTAGTCAACGCCCCATTCCTACACACCGTTCTGGGTTCCTCTAGGCTTGTTCTACACGGGTTCTAATTAAATCCAATTCCACTCTCCTACGTTTCTGAGTTCCCGCTGCGATTTTTTTCACGGTGTTGTACATTTTATTTTATTTTTTTCTGAGTTTAAGTTAAGCCACCTCCACCTCTCTTCTCCTTTCTCCATCCCCATCTCCACCCACCACTCTTATCCTATCCATACCTATCTTCTACCACCCTATCCCAACCACCACTACCACTCTTCCCCATCCATCCCTACCACCACAACCACTCTTTTCCCATCCATACCCATCTTCTACCACCCTATCCCAACCACTACCACTCTTCCCCATCCATCCCTATCACCACCACAACCACTCTTTTCCCATCCATACCCATCTTCTACCACCCTATCCCAACCACTACCACTCTTCACCATCCATCCCTATCACCACCACAACCACTCTTTTCCCATCCATACCCATCTTCTACCACCCTATCCCAACCACCACTACCACTCTTCCCCATCCATCCCTACCACCACAACCATTTTTTTCCCATCCATACCCATCTACCACCACTCATCATCCTTTTCCCCCATCCCCACCACTCCCACTCCAACCCATTCATCCCAACCACCACCACCACCACCCTTCCCAACTCCTACCCCTCTTCCTCCCCATCCTCAACCCTATACCACTCTCCCATCCTTCCTCATTCCTACCAATCTTTCGCCTTCCCCTCCACCCTCCACCCCCACCCCACCCCCCCACCACCTCTCTTCCTGTCACATCAAACCCCAGCACCCCCCGCCAGGAGTAATTACCAGGCCCCCCCGTTGGGTTGTTGAGCGAAGTATTGAAATGACCTTGTCTGTTTTCCTCAGCCTCGGTAGGGGGTTGAATGAGGTATCGCCCAGAATCTTTTATGTACCTGCTCCTGTGTGTGTGTGTGTGTGTGTGTGTGTGTGTGTGTGTGTGTGTGTGTGTGTGTGTGTGTGTGTGTGTGTGTGTGTGTGTGTGTGTGTGTGTGTGTGTTTCGTAAAGAACTTGTACGTGTTTGTTCAGTTTTAAGACATGGTATAATCCTGCTCCTGTGTGTGTGTGTATGTGTGTCCTGCTCCTGTGTGTGTGTGTGTGTGTGTGTGTGTGTGTGTGTGTGTGTGTTTGCGTTTCGTAAAGAACATGTAGGAGTTAAGGTTGTGTTTGTTTAGTTAAGACATTTGATAATCCTTCTTCTGTGTATATAATTATGTATGTGTTGTGTTTGTTAAAGAATGTGTACGTGTGTGTGTGGACAATAACCTTCATGTTGCTGCTCATGCATGCTTTTGTTTAGTGAAGACCTTATATGTTTCTACTTCTGTCTCCGTATCTGCTTTGCTAAGATCCTACATGAGTATTTCTGCTGCTGTGTTTGTGTGTATGTGTGCCTTTGGTTAAGACCCAGTAAATGTTTGTTTTGCTAGGATCCTGTGTCTATTTTGCTAAGATGATCCTCTGTGTGTGTGTGTGTGTGTGTGTGTGTGTGTGTGTGTGTGTGTGTGTGTGTGTGCGTGTGTGTGTGTGTGTGTGTGTGTGTGTGTGTGTGTGTGTGTGTGTGTGTGTGTGTGTGTGCATGCGTGCGTGCGTGCGTGCGTGTGTGGACAAAGACCTGTACGTACGTATTTGTGTATTTGGTCAAGACTGTGTACATGTCTGTTTAGTTAATACCATATACTCATGTTCCTAAATAAGTGTGTTTGGCCTAAACTGTTTTGCACATCGCCTAATACAGACATAAACGTAATACTCAGCAACTCTTAAGGGGATAGTATACTTTTGAAAGATTGGAGCGACTTGATTCCTCCTAAATATGTCAAGAAACACAGACCCATATGAAGAAAAATAATGGTATCCTGTTGCCTGGAATAGTTTGGAGGAATCATTTGGTCCAGATTAACCAACAGTGTACTACCTCCTTAACACTTGCTTGGGACAGCTTAGTAGAGGAGTTGCATGATGCACAAATATTTTTAATACATTAGGGCGTTGACTTATGACGAGCTAACCTTTGCCAAGAACGTAATACAGCTTGGAGAACGCAAGGCCTTTTCAGACTAGGCCGTGGGCGAACGTAACTTGAAAAAAAAAAAAAACGTGCTGTATTGCGTGATATGAACGTTCTGTATTATGAAAAAAAAAAAGGGCACTGTATTGGAATGGGAGAAATGTACTGTAACTTATGTGGTAGGTACGTTCTGAATTGCACGAGAAAAGGGCTCTGTATTGGAAGGGAAGATAAATACTTTACTGTGTTGTGTGGTATGAACGTTCTATATTATACAAAACAAAAAGGGGAGGAAGGTACACTCGTGATACATAATTTCTGACCAGAATGTGAGGAGCAGAAAGCTTCGAATCGCCTGGTATTGCTCATTTCCCCACCCAGTACACCTGTAGAGTCTGAGTTCTAATGCAGGGTATGTGTGTGTGTGTGTTGCCGTTCGTCTCTGGTCAGAAATTACGGATCACGAGTGTACTGTATAATTAATGCGTGGAAGGAAGGCACTGTTCTGCACGATACACTACACTACAACAAAGTCTCAGGAATAACTACCATAACTGATAACACCCCCGTCTACCCTTTCCACCTCAAGCATGCAGCCACCTCAGCACTTATCTCGTTATCGCTGCCTACTAGATGGAGAGGGAAGATATCTTATCACCATGCATCACGCTACAGTTGCCAGCAAAAAGTTTTATATCACTAAATCATACTCATTATCTTTTTCCTCATCATCATTATCAAGCAAAAGTACAACGAGTCATTCATCACTTTTACGAATATGATTTATGAGAGTGATTATTAAGTTCAGTTGCATATAGCCAATTCTATATTCAGTTCAAGGGTGTGTAGGTATGTTGAGCTGGAGAGACCTACAAAATAATAATGTCAATGAACTGAGTGCCTCATTAGACGAGTAGGTGGTGATTGGGAGAAAAAAAATATGATGGAATTCAGAGCTTTTACGTGGCCCACATCTTACATCTCAGTGACATTCAAGGTTCTCTCTGGCATTCCTGCAATAATATTCAAGCACGGAGGAAAACACACACACACACACACACACACACACACACACACACACACACACACACACACCACACCACACCACACACACACACACATAAAAAAAAAGGCGTGGACACAAGCGTACACATCTCATAATACTCAGGCACGGAGGAAAACACACACACACACACACACACACACACACACACACACACACAAAAAAAAAAAAAAAAAAGGCGTGGACACAGGCGTACACATATCAAAGTCATAATAAGACAACGAAGCATAAGAAAATCCACGTCAGACACCATGTGCAAAAAAAATAAAAATAAAAATAAGAAAACACCCAAATAAAATCAAAACACAGTATAATGTTACAAAGTGATACGGTATTCAAACAGTCAGTCAGTCAGCAATATAAAAATAAACAACACTTGCCAAAAAAAAAAAAAAATCCTTGGACATAAAAAAAAAAAATATAAAGAGACAAACAACAACAACAACAACAACATGCGCATCAAACAAAAAACATAAACAGACAGAAAGACACAACCATTACTAAAACGAACACACACACACACACACACACACACACACACACACACACACACACACACACACACACACACACACACACACATAAATCATAGAAATACACACACACACATAAATCTTAGAAATACACACACACACACATAGAAATCATAGGAATACACAAAAAAAAAAAAAAAAAAAAAAAAACACACACACACAACTTATTTGGCCACCCACCCATCTCTGACTGACCTTGGTTGAGTTTGGAATGCTTCCTTTAGTTTTGTTTTCCATTACATATGTTATTGGATATACCCCAGAGAGAGAGAGAGAGAGAGAGAGAGAGAGAGAGATAATTTATAAGAGGAACCAATAATAACAATCATCTCGAACGAACTCTATTTCCTTGTGTGTGTGTGTGTGTGTGTGTGTGTCTGTCTGTTTGTGTGTGTGTGTGTCTGTTTGTGTGTGTGTGTGTGTGTATGTGTGTGTGTGTGTGTGTGTGTGTGTGTGTGTGTGTGTGGCTGTGTGTGTGTGTGTGTGCAAGCATGTATGCGTGCGTACTTTTTTAAATATTTTGTTCTCTGCTTCCAAACAATAATAATAATAATAATAATAATCGAATATCACTGACAAACAACTCTGAAAGCACAGGGATTCGAACGCACCCGAGGCTGAACACATTTAGAGCCTTATGATCATGAGGAGGGCAGCCAACCACACACAACCTTCCCTAATGATCGGGTTGGGGTATACAGAATGTTTTATCCTTGGGGACAACGAAGCCACAAGGAAAAGTACACCACACCCTCAACAACAAAAAGTACTGGTTTACACACACACACACACACACACACACACATTCACAAATATAAGTACACTTTTTTTTAACATACACACACACACACACATTCACAACTATGAACAAACTTTTTTTTTTTTACATACATTCACACACACACAAACCCGCCAATTATCATGGTGACCCATAACCTGCCATAATGTAGAATGACCTAACCTAACCTAATCTAATCTAGCCTGACCTACCGTAACCCACCCTAACCAATTGTACCCCACCCTAACCAAACCAAACCTAACCTAACCAAACCTAACCTAACCTAATATAACCTAACCTAACCTACCCTAACCAAACCTTACATAACCTAACATACCCTAACCTAACCTTACATAACCAACCCTAACATACCTTAACCAAATCTAACCTAACCAAACCTAACATAACCCACCCTAACCAACTGTACCCTACCCTACCCTAACCTAACCTAACCTAACCTTACATAACCAAACCTAATCTCGCCTCTTCCAGTAAACACATAAATTTTTTCACTGTACAGCTAATGTGTTCATTCAACTTCACATATCATGCATCCTTTCCTTCATTTCACACAGACACACAAACACATCACCTCATCCCCCAGCACCACACACACAAACACATCACCTCATCCTCCCTACACAAAACATACACACACACACACAAACCACAAACACACACACATTTCACCTCATCCTCCC
>JAWQEG010008539.1:0-20000 GCA_033782935.1 Petrolisthes cinctipes
GAGTAACTCACTAAAATGTCGAAGGTATACGGGAAGACAAAAAGGTCAAGACTGCATTATGTAAAGACGAACACGAGGGGAAGAAGAGCAGGTGAGGAGGATTCAGAAACACATGTACAGTCGGGGACATAAGTTTCTGAACATATATGCATGGGTAACTCAAACACATTGCTGAGTATATATATAATGTTTTTTTTTTTGTTTTTTTTTTTTTTTTCGTTCTCATGTGACGATATTGTTCTGTATAGGGAGTCATTCATTAGCTGCCTGTAGTGAATTAGAAAAAGATGGTACTTAAAACTTATTCATTGGAAAATTTCTCAGCTAACGAACATAGGAAACCTATTATTTTTTTTACACGAGACACCCCAATGTGGATGATTATTAATTAATGTCCAAGACTGTACATACAAGACAGTGGTGGTGCTGGTAATATGTCTTGTTCTCTTTTCTTTTGTTTGTAAATATTCTGAAGGCACCAACTCCTCACTCATTTGACTTGAAAAAAATTTTGTCGTCACTTTTGGGTTCCATGTTTTTTTTTTCGTGTGTGTGTGTGTGCGTGTGTGTGTGCGTGTGTGTGTGTGTGTGTGTGTGTGTGTGTGTGTGTGTGTGTGTGTGTGTGTGTGTGTGTGTGTGTGTGTGTGTGTGTGTGTGTGTGTGTGTGTGCGCGCGCTCCATGTTTTGCTTCATGTATGTGTACACCAGTACCACTACATCCATCACATTGACCCTAAGTTAGCTTGGGGAAACGAATTCCCTTTGATTTCAAATAAATATATATATATATATATATATCCGTGAGTATACATAATAGCCACTTTAGCATTGTTTGTCTGGAAAGGTAAATTAGGAAACTTTGTAGTGAGAAGTGTGTGCCGACAACACCCAAAGTTAGCACTCACCCACCCACCTACATGATCTTATACTAATGATAAGAGATAATGTGGCAGTAGCTATGTATACACTTGCATTAATTACTGTCAGGCTGTGTGTGTGTGTGTGTGTGTGTGTGTGTGTGTGTGTGTGTGTGTGTGTGTGTGTGTGTGTGTGTGTGTGTGTGTGTGAGATATACAGAGGTTCGTAGACTTGACAGGGTGAGAAATACAGAGATAATCAGGGAGTAGAGGGATGTGTTGGAAATGGTATGGTGACACGTGAGAGGAATGGAGGAAACACTATATATCAAACATTTTCCTATTTTCCATATCTGACACTCAAATACTTTTAGATTCATACTGCATAGAGATACTACATCACATATATAAAAAAATGGCCAGAAATGCTAATTATTTTGTCACTTGTAAAATTGACCTGAATAGCCATCCAAATATTTCAATCATTTTTGTTTTTTTTAATACAGAGAAGCCTGTGTACACCCCTTATGTTTCACTCAGTATCACTGCACTTACATGATTCAATTTACTGTACTGAAAAATGCAAAAAAAAATGGTGACCCCCCAGTGTGCCACAGATGTAAGATTGTACAGAATATGAAAGGTAAATCATTAAAATATAAAATTATATATACAAATTCAAGATAATGTCGAAAACAGACCGATACTCGAGGTGAACAGAAGAAATCAAGGTAAATAGTACTTAACTAAATGACGAGCATTCAATATCGTGACGTGTGAACCATCTAACACCTGGAACTTATAAATGAGTGTGTAAAGATCAAGAGTTTCTGTAGCACACACTTCCTCTATGTCAGGCTCACTTCACGCACATTTACTACGCTTTAATGTTATGAGGATAATGTAAAACTATCAAAACAACAGTCGTAGCATCACCATACAATAAAATATCAGATACTGTATATGTAAGTGAAACGGAATATAATTAAATTTCAATAGATTTCTTATTATACAGTACGAAATTTTGTATGTATACAGTCTAATAAAAGTGTGATAAACAGGGAGATAACAGAGGTCAATTAAATAAAAATCTGTAAAAAAAAAAAAAAAAATTACGAGAATATATCAGCTGATCCGTGTGTAGGAGATAGATAACCACAACAACTATTTTACACACCACCTCTCTTGTCAGGCTCATTGTAACCACATGTATTACGTTTATATTATGACCTGAGAATAATGTAGCATCATATAACAACAACCAGAGTCGTAAGATCACCACAAATGAGGAATACATGGTAAACATTTCAAGGGACATGGGAAAATATCCACAACTTATCGTCACATATTCACATTAGCAGCTTATTAATCAACTTAAACCTAGAATCACATATGACATTAGAGATCACTTACTGGTGAAGATGTAAATATGGCACAACATGAAGTGACGTTTATAAAAACCGGCAAAATGACGAGAATTCATAGATAATCTTACCCACGTCTGATCTGCTTGAGGTAAACACTGTTATCAGCTGATACGGCTCGACTCGGCTGTAGTGACTCAAGCTCTCCATAGATGGCAGTGTGTACAGTGTGCTCTGTAGCCTCCTGGTAATATAAGACACAGACTCAGTTGTATTGTGCTGAATGTTAATTTCCGCAAGATTTATAAAGAAAATAATCATCATAATCTGCAAACGAGTATATTATTCAATAATATCTGTCTGTTCCGCAGTAGAATATAATTGTACAGCAACTCTTCACTATTAGGCGACTATATCAGCTGACTACCGCTATGTCCTACAGACTTCACTACTGTTCAGAGTGAGATTGTTCATCAAATATTGCTACATTTAGGCACACACCTCTGCATATCTTACAACTCACAAAATATTTTGTTTAATTTTTCTTGCATGTGCAGTGCAGATTATAGCAGCCAGTTGCATTGTTGCATCACTAAACTTCAAGTATTTCCTGTGGGGTTAGAGTAAGGTTAGTGAAAACAGCATCTACCTATCATATACGTTGAAGCCCCATTCATCAGATGTTAGCCTACTGTACTTCCTGAACTTTTATGGTTTCCCTTCCTGGTGTAGGGCACAACCATTTGTCATGACAAACATGATTGGCGTGGAGGAATAACAGGAAGTAAATGTCACTGTCAACTACAATTACTGCTCTGTAACTGGTTTCTGTAAACTGCAAGACCTTCTCCACAACCAGTACATCAATATTACCTTTTGCATGAAGAACATCAAATCATGTCACTTTTATATCTGCTTAATCACCTAAATGAATCTTTACTAATTTTGTGTGTTGAAAATGAACTCGTCCTATTATACTTGAAGGTATACAGTGTGGTGCTGTCAAACGAAATAGATAACACACGTTCATGTCCATCAGTGGGGTTACACAGAGGGATAAAGCAGAGGACTTAGTGGATTATTGGTCCTTAAGCCACGCATCATGATCCCCTTTGTAATGTACTTCCATACTAATTCTTGGGTGTCAGTGAGAACCTTTGCCAATCTGGAACTGGTTGTCTTCTTGTGTTGCTCAGTTGTGGTGAAAGTAACGTCTGTATATTCCTGCATCACATTGTTGATATCAGTACATGAAGGAGTACACATCTTTATATGTTGCTGTGCTTCAAACACCCGTTCCTCTAGAGTCTAGTACGACCCCCTGTAGTTTTTATCCCTTTCATCAGACAATGTTGTATTTCTTGGTCTGTCAGAGCGTCCATATACTTCGTTCTGATAAAATTACAAAAACTATTTATATAATCATATTTTAAGCACCATAGTCAACTGGACCTCTTGTATTTAGTCCGCATCTTCCTCAATGAAGAAATAAAAGAAACGTCGAAACTCAGGGGATGTTATAACTCCCTTGTGCGTCATCCGTATGCAAGAAGATTCAACAAACTTGTGCCAGCCACTGTGTCAGCCAGCCAGCCAGCCAGCCAGCCATCTGCACCAGACTGTACCAGGCTAGGGGCAGAGAAAACACTCCTAGAAAACCCTTTACAAAAACAATCAGACGAACAAACATCCCTGCAGGCAAAGTCTCCCGGATTTCATTTACATGCAGATACAAACACACACAGACTCCGGTGTCGGGTATACGGATAAAGTGTAGGTCTGGGAGTGGTTAGAGCAGGTGTCCGGATAAGATTGCCACAACAGTCATGATATGGTTGAATGATATATTTTACGATACGTCTATATAGGGTTATACTGTATGCTATAGGACATTGTTGAACTGTACTCCTATAAGTTCTTTTGATTTATACGTCTGATTATTACTGATTTGTCCACTAGGTTAAATCGTACAACTACTCCACTTTAATTTTAACGAGCGAAAATGTACCACTTTCCTCTTTAAACTACTTTAAACTACAACCCACGACAAATAACACCAACAAAGTATACACCTACTGACCCATCGTAACGTCATACAGTGGAATGTACTGTACGCAACTCGTGTATATAAGATCATAACACTCAGAAAGAAATCGGAGCATTTTTGCCTGAATATGAAAACAACACACTATCTGTTTAATTGCACGCTCTGTTATTGCTAAACGTTTTGTACTTAAAAGATGTGCCAAATTTGTACGCCTGGGATGCTGATAAAATAGTTAACTTGTATGTCCAGCCATGGCTAAATCTATTCACGATAATATGACCATGATAATAATAATAATACGTTTGAATATAGCAAAGGCAGACACACTGTAGATAGAGAAACACAACTCAAAATGAAACTCCAATACATTCAGAACAGATACGTGTATGTAGATAAACTATGAAAACGAACATACAAATACTTACATAAACACCGTATTACACTTCATAGACAAAAGAGAGAGAGAGAGAGAGAGAGAGAGAGAGAGAGAGAGAGAGAGAGAGAGAGAGAGAGAGAGTGTGTAAAGTAGTGTAGTAGAGTGGGTGGGAGAGGGAGTGAAAGAGAAAAAAAAATGAGTAAAAGAGAGGTGGGAGGTATAGAAAATATTAGAGAGAGAGAGAGAGAGAGAGAGAGAGAGAGAGAGAGAGAGAGAGAGAGAGAGAGAGAGAGAGAGAGAGAGAGAGAGGCAAAGCAGATAATCAGGCTCGATTACAACGGGTATCCGGATAGGTTTATACGGGTAAAGCGGACACATACGTAGAGCTGGGATTGTTTGCTTTGCTTTACGGCCGGGGATAACAAGCGCTGTGTTATCCGGGACAGACAGGCAGGTGTGTTGGGAGCTTAATGAGACTCAGGCGGATTCCAAGTGCTTACTGTAGCTGGGTATGATGATTTAACTGTTGTGTATGGCTGGCTGACTGGCTGGCTGGCTTCCTATCCTACCCTATACCCAACTCTACCCTTCTCTACTCTACTCTACTCTACTCTACTCTACTCTACTCTGGTCTCTCTCTCTCTCTCTCTCTCTCTCTCTCTCTCTCTCTCTCTCTCTCTCTCTCTCTCTCTCTCTCTCTCTCTCTCTCTCTCTCTCTCTCTCTCTCTCTCTCTCTCTCTCTCTCTCTCTCTCTCTCTCTCTCTCTCTCTCTCTCTCTCCTACCCTATACCCAACCCTACCCTTCTCTACTCTACTTTGGTCCATTTCTCTTCATATGTATTCTCTCTCTCTCTCTCTCTCTCTCTCTCTCTCTCTCTCTCTCTCTCTCTCTCTCTCTCTCTCTCTCTCTCTCTCTCTCTCTCTCTCTCCAATGACCTAAAGCTATTTTAATGAACGGACTTTGTCATATTTTCCAGACACAGCAAGAGTCAAAAGGTTAAGTCTAGTACCTATGAGCATTGCGCCTTTATACTATTTAAAACACGGAAATAGAAGCACTCTTCTTACTGATTCAAGTCAGACGTCTACAAATATTTTAACCCGAATTAAAAATAAGGTTTTGGGAAGTCACCCTCCCTTGTCCTTAACTAAAAAGAATTCTACCTTTTCGTAATTCTTCTGAAGTAATTCCAAACACTCTGAGGATTCCATTATTTTTTTGTGGAATGTTGATTATTTTTCCATCAGTGATACAAGCACTAAAGAATATTAATTTCATTCAGCTGATTGGAAATGAAGATTACTTGGCAATCATTAAATATAAATATTTTCATCAATGATAATACTGATGCTTGTACTAAGTTCCATAGGCAAGAACATTGATGGTATTAACGATGGTGTGGTACCTTTACGATGACTCCATAGACACAATACAGAGTCATCGTATCGGTACCACACCATCATCAACACCATTAATATTCTTGCCGACGGCTATAGAAGATAATGATAGATAAAGACGTGTACGAGTATTTGTGTATATATGTGCATATGTATGAGTACATGACATCTAACTCCAGCCAACACGTGGTGTGTCATTAACCATATAAAAAGGTAACTTTAAGAGCCAAACATTGCATCTATATAAACGAAAAATGTCTTACAAATATCGGTTCAGAATTACGAACTCTGCTTCCCGTCTGACTTTCTGTAAACCTAGAGGTTTACAATGATATAAGAAAATTTCCATCAACCACTGGCTTTAAAACGACCAATATAATATTTAAGAAATTTTGATTAAGAGAGCTATCAGTTGTGGAAGATATGAAGGGCAAATGATTCTTCCCAACAATGAAAAATGAAAATGTCCTTGTCGATTACTGAAGCATTAGTTTGGTACCGGACACAGTTTGAAGGAGGCTATTTTAGTCCTTCGATTCGCCCACAACAACAAATGACCCCCAACACTCAGCAGGGGTCACCAAGTCAACGAGAACTCATCGTCACACAAACAGGCAGGTCGTCAGTCATGTTGATGTGCAAGTATTGATTTTAAAGTGGCAATGGAGGCAAGGTGAGGGTGGGAGTGAAGCAAATGAAGAAATATTACTGGAATGAAGAAATATTACTGGAATGAATAAGTGTGCGGAATGAACTGGAAGGAGAAGAGAAGGTGATGTAAAGCTGAAATACAACAGTTTGGAATTTGCATGTTAGTGGCCTCCCCAATCAGCAAGTAGCGTATGTTGGTAGACTGACAGATAGGTAGATAAAAAGGTAAACAAAAATCGTCTATAGTTATAAGAGAAGAAAAGTTGGAAAAGTATAAGGTATAGATTCTCTCCCTGGTAATGCCCTAACCTAAGCGATGCATAAACAAATATTACTTTTTGTATGTTCTGTCATTCGTGTCGCTTCCAACATTACTTTCATTCCTGGCTAATGAAGGTTTGGGTAGAACAATTGAGTATGAGGTATATGCCACGAATTTCTTCCCATCTGTAACGCGTAACACCCACGGCTAAGGTCATGACCCTTCTTGACCGAACCCAGACATTCATGGCGTGTAATGCGCAGAATAAAGGGGTAGTACAGTGTTTGTAAATCTGGAGAAAACGATTCATTCAAATAATTCCAAGCAACAGGCCACTACAATTTTTCTTAATCTGGTCCTGTTTCCTGACATACCTTGGAGGATTCAAGGAGCTCCAATGTACAAAAAATATAATGCCCCTTAAAGTACTTTCCGTCGTTCCGTGCATTGCAATTAGACTATTAAATTCCTCCTAGATCAACAACAATGACCAGGAAACTATTTAGAAGCAGGACAGAATAGACATTCAAACATACACACCGATACTGACATAGATAAATTAGCAAAATATACCAAATATATTGCTTGCTCTAAATTGAAATTGGTGCCATATAATTCCTGAAACTGATAGAGATATTGTATGTACAGTACCTTGTTGAAGTAAAATTAATGCTTATGTTCACACGATAAAAACCCAATTAATTAATCGGTGTAATAAAATATGACGATACTGTATAATCTGAATATTGATCTCATACAAAACCACCGTCATCAGTCTGTGGTCCACTAACGATAGCTATGTGTTTGGTGCATAGTTTACAAGAATATCTGTGTGTAGTTTATAGATCACTAAAACACCAACAATAACTAAATGTGTAAGTGAGTGTTGAGGGAAGAACAAACGAGTGGTGGAGAATATAATAATACTTTAATTCCTGACTATAGTTTCGCCTACTGCTTCTTCAGGAATAAATTTAGTATTATATCCTCCATCCGTGTTTCTCTCCTCACCTACACCTGTCGTCGAAATGTCTACACAAATAACTAAATGCTTTAAGGGGACAGTACAGTGTTATTGATAAATCCTGTGTAAAATATTTCTCCAAACTATTCCAGGAAACAGGCCACCATTATTTTTGTTCATCTGGTCCTGTTTCTTGACATACTTTTTTTTTAGGAATCAAGGTGCTCTAATGTACAAAAGGTATACTATCCCCTTAAAGATGTTATGGATAATGGTGTGGGTGAATTGATGGGCTACTGATCTCCTAAAACTCTACCATACAAGGCAGATCCCCTATTTGTACACTGACTGCTATAAGGACCCTGTGGTGTAGTCTAAAAGTTGGAGAAAAATTAGTCCTTCAAATATTGCCACGAAACACCACCTATAGGGAAGGAGCTTGTTTCGTGGCATGGTCAGGAGGAATCAGAAGTGTCCAATTTTATACACGATCACAGGGTCCTTAATGATCTATATGACGTGGGATAGAGTGAAAGAGACGGTAGGTAGCCTTTCAATAATTATTCTCCCACAAGAGCTGTCCTTCTTACTATATTGATTAGGATGTAAGTAGTGTACAAGTAATATTACGTGAAACAGCAAACCCACATATGCTTACCTCACCCAAGGAAAAAATGTGTACGGTTTTTTATATAGTATAGCCAATTATACTCTATTTTAACAGAGTAAAGTAAAAATAGAAAGAAAAAAAACCGCTTTGTTTGTGTAGTTGTGTGTGGGTGTGGGTGTGTTTTTATGGTAGCAATGAAAAATGCATATCACAAATTATCTTTCATACTTTTTTCCTTTCATCTATCAACTGTTTATTCCATTACTCCTTTATCCATTTGTATTTTTGGCCCATATTTTTTCTCTTTTAGCTCATTTTTACATACGGTTTTCGGTACAAAATATTACTTCGTTCCTCCCATTAATAATCTCTCAATGTTAAGGCATTCAATAGCTACATTCAGATACTGTTTATATTTGTTATACTCCAAATATCATACTGTTTATATACGGTTTATATAATACTGTTTATACTGTTTATATAATACTGTTTATAATGTTTAAAATCTTTATACTTCTTATATGATACTATTTATACTGTTTATATAATGTTGTTTATACTGTTTATACATTTCTGTTTTTACTGTTTAAAATGATCATACACTGTTTATACTGTTTATATCATAGACAGTCACTATATATTTACACACTACTGGAGATGCATTAGATGTTCATAACATATAAATTCACATGATATATCACAATGCAAATTATATCGTTACATACACTAAAATAAACCGTACTTATCATTGCACATTACACATTTTTGGGTTTGCAATTAAAGTCTATAATAATATATAGTTTCATATGCTATAATAATACCTTGGACAATAATTATACTCTATACACATCATACCTTATACAGATTATATATACTCTACAATACACCGCACATCATACATCAAGGCCATTATGCACTAAACATAACATAATACGCACATTATACAATAACACCAGGACTCTCTCACCAGTTCATTACAGTAATATCATTTCCCTGGCTCAGATGTGGGGCCGGCAAATATATACCCAGTAATTAAAAGCGTATTTTTCACACCCTACCTTTAATCAGTTTGCAATTTTAAAAATCTATTATTATCTAAAAAAAATCGTACAAGAGGGGATGTATCCTTTATGTCATAGTAATAAGAAAATTAATAAAAATGATGATGATGATAATAATAATAATAATAATAATAATAATAATAATTGATATTATTATTATTTTTATTCATATAATTGTTATTATTATTATTATTATTATTATTATTATTATTATTACCATTATTATTATTATTATAAAATGAAATATTATTAAGATAATACAAACATACAATCTGTATGTTTTCGTATAAATATTTATGATCTTCTATCGAGGACTATTCTGTTCCCAGCTTGTACTGAGTGTGGGAAGGAGTTTGAGACAAACTGGCGAACTTATATAAGATTTCACAACATGAATTTCATTTCGTGTACAAATGGAAACGAGGAACACTGGGATAATTTATGTGTGTGTTTGGAAATAAAAATAAATTGCAGCAAAAGCATTATCCAAGAATGTATACATAAGGGGAGATTTTCTTGTTAATAATTTGGAAGGCTACTGATTCCTCCTAACTATACCAGAAAACTGATGACCTTAATGAAATTAAAAGGGGATCTGTCTCTTGGTATAGTTTTGCGGAATCAGAGATCTTCCAATTCACCAACAAGAGAATTTCCCCTTAAAGAACGTCCACATCTTGCGAGAATAAAGAATCCTACAGTACAGTACCACTTGCCTGACACAACCACTTCCCTTCATTTGTAAACAAGGAGAGGTTACGGACTGATAGGTGGGCGAATGAAGCAGATTGAGAACATTATTTTTTCTCCCTCTGTCTGAGTTTTTAATTGCTGTGGACGCCTTATGGGAGTAAGAGGATCCAGAAAGAATACTGTAATTTTCATCTTCAAGAGACGTGGGAATCACAACTTCAACATACAATACAGACGTACCCAATGTTTTTAAAGTTAATAGCTATATGGGAAACAATCACTTCTACCACCTAAATATTCCCTGTGTGGTGGGATTACGTTACGCTGGGGAGAAGGTTTGAGCATTGTCAATTCTGTTTCGCCAAATTAACTCTGTAGCCATCCAAGATTTAAATACAGTCGTGGACAAAATTTTTTTTTTACTTTCCTAGGATTATATATATCATACATCTTCTTATGCACACCGTTAGACATAATATTATCTACCATATTTTGCACTGTCAACCCCTTCTCGATCTATTTTTCTCTCTATCTATCAATCTATCTGTCTGTCTGTCTATATGCACCATAAGCAGTTAGTTTCACTCCATAGATCTGAAGCACTCATCTTAAACATTAAACCAAACAGGACGCAGGAGTTTCCGTATCATTGGTCAACATCCACTGGTTCGCATGTAAATAGAGAGGTCCTTCAAATACTACCTCTCATCGGCAGATGTTTGGTAGCAACAGCATCTATTACCAGAACGATTTACAGGTATTCCCAAAACAATAAATGTAATAGGATATAATTTGCTGAAGGTTGGAATGTTCATAGCAACTATCTGGAACGTTTATAGTGTGTTGTCAGAAGATTCCTTATTTGCTGCTTGGGCTTGTCCAAGTCTGTGGTCGTTAGAGGCCCGTGGAAGAAGAACAAGACGAGAAAAACTTTGATCATTTGTCAGTGCAGCTTCCAGAGGTTGGATTCACAAGCGAGAGAGAGAGGGGGTGGGTGTGAAGGGAGAGTTGTGTTGTTGCAAGTTTGCGGAAGAGCACCGGTATTGTGCAAGGGTTTGGAAGTGTTGCAACGGGGTGCTCACGTAATAACGTGTTGCAAAATGGGTGCTAGTGTTACAAGGGGAAGGCTAATGTTACAAGGGGTAGGCTAGTATTAGAAGGTAAATAGCTAGTGTTACACAGCAAATGGCTAGTGGGGTATGGAGACAGTGTTGCCAAAAATAAATAGATAAATAGGACTTGAAAGGAAGGCTGGTACTGAAAGAGACACTGATGTTGCAAGATTCTTATGATTTAGAGAAATGCCTATTTGTGGTTGTAAGAAAGTGGTTGTGTTGCAAAGAGACGTAGGGCTCGATGGGGACTTTAGTGTTGTGGTGGAAAAGGGGTGGAGTGGGGTGAGGTTGGGTGGGAGCCAGTGTTGTAATGGAGGGGTGAGGGGGGGTGGGGTGGGGTGGGGTGAGGGGGGAACTAGTTGTAACGGAGTAAGGGGGAACCAATTTGTGATTTGTGACGTGGGAGGAGGGCAGGGCAGAGATGTGTTCTAAAACGAAGGTAATTAGAAAGACTGACTCCATTTTCCTCGTGAAAGAAAGAAGTTTAGGATTGCACGACAAGCCTCGGTATGAAACAAAACGAACTCTTTCCAAATGTTTGCTTTATTGTTCCGTACTGAGATTTACTTCGCGCTCGCAATGGATTATGAATTTAAGGAACCTGTGATCTTGTATGAAAACTGGAGGGTTCTGATTCCTGCTGACCATGCCACAAAACAACCTCTTTCCATCTAGGTGGTATTTCGTGGCAATATTTGAAGGACTCATTTACCTCCAGTTTTCTGACGACATAACAGACTCGCTTATGATGTATGTAGTCTCTTTGCCTATGAATCCCACAAATATGAAAAGGTAATAGATAATCCAATTCATTTTAAGTGGCTGAAAAATATTAGACGACATGAAAAGCTGAATATTAATTTGTTATCGGCTTCGTGGATTGCAACCTAATTATATGCCATTAATTGGTAAGGTGGAGCACTGGTTCATACCGCAGTAAATTAGTATCAGATAAGTTTAAAAAGTCATCAGTAAAAGTATGTTGCAACGATGCACCTTAATTCATGAGCATCTAATTATTTGAGCATATATTTTCTGCTTCAGCGTCATTCAAACGTCAGCGAAAAAGAAAATTGAGGTAATTAATATCTAAAAGACAAACAACAGAATATATCTTCAAAATTGTAGAAAGTCAAGATGAACATTCATTTAGTATTTCACATTTATATAGGCTAATAACATTAAGAATAATAATAACCTTGAAAATATTATATTCAATTTACTATAAAGAAAATGGCATGTATGTATGTATGTATCTCTCCATGTGTGTGTGTGTGTGTGTGAACCCCGTTAATAGCATATACCTTGTGTTCAGCATACCAAAAGTAGGAGGAAAACACACTACAACCAGTAATATAATAATACATCCTATAACAAAGAAATGTGGAGAAACTATGAAGCTCAAAGATTTTCCAGCACAAGGTTTACGGGAAACGCAACATATTCCGATAAAAAAAAATATATACTTCTTGAAAGCACCAAATTTGCCGAGTGAACACCAAATGTGCAGGGAGGTATGTGAACTGGACCAGTTGAAGGGGATGTCCAGCAAAATTCCTACAATGAGATGGATTGAGGGCATCACAAGTTCGCCCGGAAGACGTGAGAGAAAACAGAGAAAGAGAAGAAAACGTTGAGTTTGAGGAAGCACAGAAAAAAAGTTGAACAAAGCGCCAGTAAAAATAAACTAGAAATACACTCACTATATTTTAAAACGCAGGCAAACGTTCAAAAATTTAACGTGACCCACTTGAATGTATGTTGAATATATATATATATATATATATATATATATATATATATATATATATATATATATATATATATATATATATATATATATATATATATATATATATATATATATATATATATATATATATATTCAAATTACATCATCATGTGTTTTCGTCATATTCAAAGCAGTATTAATATTTTTCCATGCTCAGTTTGGTTTGTATTCCTGGCAAGCCTAAAGAAATTGAAGCAAACTTTCATTTCCAGAGAATTGAATAAAAAAAAAAAAATGCTTATTTTCTGAGTGGTGATTGAATTTGAATAATATTTATTACAAGATTACAAGTTTCCTAAGATTTTAGTATCAGATTCAAGTTTTTCTTTACTTGTAAAATCAATGTTTTTATGTTTTTATGTCTTATTGGAGTACTGCACAACAAACCGAAGTTTAAATATCTGTGTACAAAAATTATTATTAACGAAGATGGTTTGATTTTTTCACAGGACAACAACAGAAACTTAGAAAATGTTGGAGTAAAGAGGTGCATTCATCGGTGTTTTAAAAGTGGCCGAGGCACGCCATTCCTCCATTACTTGGCTTGACAGGCAGACCAACGCTTAGGCTGCTCAGGGGGGCACAAGTTTTAGCAGACGTGGCCCTCACTGCCAGCATCTCAACTTACCAGGGCTCTCACTCACTCACTAACACACACACACGCACACAAACAAACTCACTCATCCACTAAGACACACACGCACACACACACTCAGTCGCTCACTCATTCACACAGACAAATACTCACTCACTCATTTACACGCACAAATACTCACTCGCTCATTAGCATTAACACATACACACATGTACACACTCATGCTCTATCTCTCACTCACTAGCACACACACACACACACACACACAACATAGGATTCACAATTTTACAAACAAACACATCCTAACATCCTGGAGTAAGACACTAAAAGTACACAGACATCTTAAGGAGAGATAATCTTGTTAGTGAAATGGAAGGCTACTGATTACTCCTAACTAATTGTGCCAGAAAAGAGACTCCCTCAGTGGTACAAATAGGGGATGTGTTTCATGGCATAGTTTGGAGGAATCAGATTACTTCCAATACACTAACAAAAACTCTCCTCTTAATATTTATGGGAATCTTAAGAGGACAGACAAGATGATTCTCAGACAGGCGAATAAAGAATTTGCATTTCAAGTTTACTGGGATAGACGGAACTACAGAAATGAAACTAAATAAGACGGATTGATAAACGGGGGGAGAGGGATTGGTAACACAATCATATGGTCGAATATATTATACTACTACCGGTGGCCAGAAATATACACAGGGATATATATAATTATATAAATATATATATATATATATATATATATATATATATATATATATATATATATATATATATATATATATATATATATATATATATATATATATATATATATATATATATATATATATATATATATATATATATATATATATATATATATATATATATATATGAGACGAGTGCATGTGTTTGAATAATGCAGAAGGGAAGGAGCAGGTGAAGGAAGTAAGGATTGGGGCCCTGGATGGAAAGCTTCATATTTTAAAGAATGGAAAGAGGAGAAACAAAGCGAGGAAAGACGTAGTGTGGAAAGTGCGTGCCTGATGCAGAATGGGTTTGTTGTGGAGAGTGTATTTAGAAGGAGAATATTATGTAGAAGGAGTATATTATGTAGAAGGAGTATATTATGTAGAAGGAGTACGGTATATTATGGCCATGGTTAGTTTCTGATGGAAGTGTTTGGTGTGGTATTGGTGGGTGGAAGTCTGGTGGTCAGCTTTGTGGAAGTTGGGTTTGTATACGTATTATAATAATGTAAAGTTCCGTCGTAGTCAATTATAAAAGCATAATTCTATTTTTTTCCTTAAGTTATTTCCTGGATTGTAGTAACTGAGTACTGTATGTCGTTGGGGAGCACGAATCTGCAATCGAATTTCACAGCAAAAATTTAATAATGGAGAAATGAAAAATTAGAAAAAAAAAGTGATTAAAACCTTATGATGTTATGAATGAAAACACTATTCCTCTACTGCTACTTAGACAGGAACATAACAGTAGCCTAAGGGCAGTGACTGATTGAGACACATTCTGAGAGTAACTTATCATGGATTCTTATACGACAACTTCTTCCTCTATAACTGTCGAAGGAAAAGATATGACTGAAATTGTTTGAGTCACTCCCCGACGTGTGGGTGGGATCCTGTACCGATTTGATCTCCAAGTGTATTATTCTCTCTGCTCGTCCTCGGGGACCTTTTACTCTTTTCATCATCCTGAGAGGTCTTCCTTCCTCCTTCCATGTCCGTTTCCTGCGTCTTCTTTTCATTTCTTTCTCTCTATTTTGCATGGTCGTGAGTGTCCAAATATTATCCTTCTCGCCATCGTAGTATCACACACACACACACACACACACACACACACACACACACACACACACACACACACACACACACACACACACACACACACACACACACACACACACACAAGAGTTATTGCAACAACACGCATTGAAAAACACCCACATCCACACTCATATAGACAGTCCTATGCAAAGAAGGTTAATCGATTGCCTTCACCTCAGTCACTGAAGGGAGGTTCAAGACATTTATCCCTTAGTGAAAGAGGTACAATTAAATATTTATTTCAATATTTGTCATTGGCGTTCTATACTGGAGTGAAATTTAATCTCATTAGCGAGATAAAGGCAGGCTCCCAGTTCCCTGAAACAAACTGTCTTCCCTTACGCTGCACAACCAACTCTCTTCTGCCTTATCCTATCCTCTGCTATGTACCCTCTACTCCTCCTTCAATATCTAAAATATTAATGGTTCCTAATCCAGATCCAGATCTCTCCCAAAATCTTATTAGTTTTTGCCAGTCACTAGATCCACGACTGGTGGGAAAATTGTAAAACTTCACATTTAACATTCTACCTAATACTGCTAGCAAGCAGATATATATCAGTCAACCTGAAAAAAACAACATAATTTTCTTTTGGAGAAGTGAAAAAAGCTACACATAACAGTTCCCTGCCAAACCGATCGACACTCACCGCCACACATACAATACCGTCCCTTTTCTTTACGCTGGGACCCTCGCTCGAGGACAGTCCCCTCCTCATTCCAGTCCTCAACACTGTTTACAGCCTTCCAGGTTCCAGCCTCCACTCTCTACCACTTCTTTTTGTCCCCTCCTCCCATGACAGTCTCATACTCATTGTACAGTCCCCCTGCCCTTCATTCCAACCCTGTGTTATGTAGCATTCCCCCTTCCTTCTCATTTCGCCCCTATCGCCATCAAAGCTCCAACAATGGTTATATTCCCTAAAATCATCCATGCAACACACCCACAACAATTGTGTTAGCCTTCGGCCCCTCTTATGCATCCCTATTCCCTCCTACCAGTGCCACTGTTAACCATCATCCCCTTTGACATTTCCATCCCTAAAGATACAGCCTCCTCTCCTTCTTCATGTCATCTCTCTTCCCTGAATACTTCCCCCACCCCTCCCACTCCTTCACCAGCTTGGGGGCTTGGCTCCCCGGGAATGACGCGGTTTCATTTATTCATGAGTGATTAATGTGAAGTGAATCTCATATGCATATTGAGTTAAGGGGAGGGGGACTTCAGAAGGGGTCTCCACTCCCCACCACAGTATGCAGACAGACACTACTACTTCTGGTTTATAGAAAAGAAGTGTAGATTGAAGAATCTCTCTTGTTGCATTTTATGCTTATCGACGCTGATATAAACTGCGAAATATCAAAAGTTAGTAGTATATTTGAAGTATTTAAAAAAAAATAGTAATTAGAAAATATATTTAATAGAACTAGAAGAATATGTGGCACAAGAACAGACAAGAAAATGGAAGAGAATAAACTAAGCCGAAAAAATGGGAGTAACCAGGAGTAAATGGGAAATCTATATAATGAACAAATAATGGGAATGGGACAATAAACGTGTGAAGGGAGACCGTACGGGGGATTCACTAAACAAATGTAATGTTAGAATGGGAAGGTGAACGACCAAAGGAAAATAGGAACAGGAACGCCCACCATCCACGAACAACGAGGAACCTGCATGGGTCATTAGAAAAATTAACATACTTACCCAAGTTTATCACTCTTTCTTGATATGATTTTAAGTTGCTTGAGATGATAGAGAAGTGAGGATGCACACGAGAAAAAAGGGAAACAGGATGCAGATATAATCAGTGTGTGTTGAGTGTATACAGTATCGTACATGGGAGTGTATTTCATTATGTATACGAGGACGTGTGTGTAGGTAGTGTACATACATAGGTGCCTGTATGCATGTACGTATCTATGTATGTATGTGTGTATGTATGTGCCTCGGAACTTCTCATATTCGGAGCTTTGTGGCTGTGGGGAATAATGACAGTCCCTCTGAATCCGATATCCATTAATTTAATCTTACTTTTAATAACATACTTTTTTTGTATGTTCTCTTGAGGTTATCGGGGTTCTATTTTAGATATAAACTTTTGTCTGCTGTTAGACGTATGTATTTATTCTATTTGCTTTGGAGACATTTTTGAATACAGAGTAATATTATATTCCTGATAGATAGATTACAAAGAAAGTGCAACACAATTAAGTTATGGATCTATATGTGTAAACGAAGAGAAAAAGAACACAATTAAATAATCTCTTACATTTAAATATACCTGCCAAAACTACTAAAGTTGCTTAGAAAATACAATAATAATGTGCTAAGCTAACGACAACTTTTGCCCATTGTTAATAAAAATGAAAACACGAAGTCAGAACGTTCATATACCATCAGAATGTTTTGGGTTGCAGGGGCAGTGGAATAATAATAATAATAATGATAAAGGAAAACTCATCTCATTTCGCGACATTTCAAACCCACCTCGAGGGGATTTTATCTTCTCCTTCCGCATTTATCCTGTTTTTTTGGGAAAACTTTGGCGTGTGTGCTGGGGAATGTACTTTGATCCGTGTGGCTGGGAAGTCTCATCAGGAAAGTTGTGTCTGGCCGCCAGGAAATCTTTTAGAGAAATAGTGTTGCTGAAATCTATTGTGTTGGTCAGAATCATTCTAAGAAAATCTGTGTTTGGCAGAAAGAGGTTGGAGTTGGAGTGTCAGATTGATCATTTACTAAAGATGAAAACTATAGATGAAAATGTAACAGGCTGAAATTTTGCGATAGAAATATGTGTTAGATAAACTATAGTTAGAGAAATTTGCTAAGTGTAATATTGACGGACGGAAACTATTAATTAAGTAGATTTAATTATTTTCTAGAGAATATTTTTCTAAAGACAGTTAGTACAAGAGAAACTATGTTAGGCAGAGATTGTGCTGGAGAAATCACTTTAGGACACAACTCGTGTTTGAGGCTCAGGAAAAATGACACACTTATGTTCACAGATACATGTTTGTGTATAGGGTAAAGTGAAGGTGTGTGTGTGTGTGTGTGGTATATAGAGTGAAGAAAAGATGTGTGTGTGTCAGTGCGTGTGTGTGTGAAGGTGTGTGCGTGTGTGTGTGAAGGTGTGTGTGTGTGTGTTTTATATAGAGTGAAGAGAAGATGTGTGTGTGTGTGTGTGTGTGTGTGTTATATAGAGTGCAGAGAAGATGTGTGTGTGTGTGTGTGTGTGTGTGTGTGTGTGCGTGTGTGTGTGTGTGTGTGTGTGTGTGTGTGTGTGTGTGTGTGTGTGTGTGTGTGTATGTGTGTGTGTGTATAATACCAGCAAGGGAACCAATCACCCTTTACGCCAATTAATCCACCAGTGATGAACAAAAACTAGCCGCCGCTATAAAGGCGGTATCACACCAACGATCACTTCGGCAATTTTGTGGTGTTTTCATCGGGCATTTGTTTCGTGGGTTTACCTAGATCGATTCCACCAACATGCTTCCCTGGGAGTGTATGTATGTGATGCCATATATTTCACGCTCGATGTGGTATGTAATGTATTTTTAAGCTCTTTTTCCCAGCTCCTACAGTACATTATTCAATTACCATCTGTGTTGGTCAGAGAGAGAATATAAACAAATATTATTCATTCATGTGTGGTATATCTGGTTCACCCTCAGTTTCTGTTTCCATATCACCATCCTGCCTCTCGATCTGAATAAGGAAAACAGAGAAATATATCATCTGTTATGCTTAAATTTACCACGCATATATGGACCTGCCGGAAGGATGTGAGGAGAATTTACATCATTCTGAGTTTATAGGGGCAGTACAGTGTTGGTAAATCTATTGCAGATAACAGGCCATCATTATTATTTGTCCTAATCTGGTCCTGTTTCCTGGCATACTTTGGAGCAATCAAGGAGCTTTAAAGGACAAAATTATATTACCCTCATAATGAATCGCTTTACCGCCTTTTAACACAGATGGACAAATGCCTAAGACAGTTCCGAGCAAGTGGGGCCCTGACTTTGTATCAACTGCAGAAAAATTAATATCTCCCAGTCTACCAAATGTTAATGGTTCTATCTTTCAATCTTGTCCCGGTTATTTTACATGATTAATCGCTACTCTGATAGGATATGTTTTTATTATAAGCGAAGGTTTTGAAGTATTTTATACCGAGTAATATTTTAGCGAGCAAACGAGATCCGCGAGTCGCATCATTTGTCAAGTGTGTGAGAAAGTGGATGCTGTGGAAAAGAGGTTGGGGATGATGAGATGGGTGGGTGAGAAAACGAGGAGATTACACTCTGCAATATGAGTGATACAAACTGAGTATTTTGCCACTGTTAAAAGTAGTAATTCGCTGA
>JAWQEG010008539.1:25000-31741 GCA_033782935.1 Petrolisthes cinctipes
GAATTGCATCGATCCTTATCACCTCCTCCTTCTCTTTCTCCTTTTATTCGTGTAATTTCTCTCTTCTACTTGACTTTTCTTCTGCTCTCTCTTCCTACTCTATAATTTTGCTCGAGCCTTTTCTCCCTATGAATTTTATCCTTTCATTCATTCCTATTTTCTATCATTTATTTCATTTCCCTGCCTTACTCTCTCTCTCTCGCTCTTTCTTTTCATTCCTATCCCTTTCATTCCTTGTCCTTTCATTCCCTCCTATCTGTCATTTCTACTTCTACACCCCCCCCCCTCCGTTCCCCCCCCCCCCCTCTCTCTCTCTCTCTCTCTCTCTCTCTCTCTCTCTCTCTCTCTCTCTCTCCTCTCTCTCTCTCTCTCTCTCTCTCTCTCTCTCTCTCTCTCTCTCTCTCCCTCTTTGCCTCCATCATTTCTGTCGTGTCTCGTACAGATTGCAAAAGAAATTGTGACAAGAATTGCATATCATTAGAAAGTCATGACAGGGTAGCGAGCTGCCTGAACGTGCTGCCTCTTCTCTTCCTCAAAATGACCCACGACGGGACTCTCAAGATGAACTTTTGAACGTGAGTCTCAGTCCGGGGAGTGTAGTGAAAGAAAAATGAATGAATAAATAAATACAGTACGGTAGCTACTCTGAACGTGACTCTTAATGTGAACTTTATTTTTTTTTATCGTGACTCGAAAGTCCGGGGAGGTGTGGTGAAAGAAAAAGTGAATTAATATATAGATACAGTAGCTACTCTGGAACGTGACTCTTAATGTTGAACTTTAATTTTTTTATCGTGACTCGAAAGTTTGGGGAGTGTAGTGAAAAAAAACAAATTCAATAACATCTTAGAACCTGGAATAACTTTTGAAATCGAAGTGACCATATGGCTTAAGGATTCAATATTATAATTATATCTTAACTATATAAAAATAAGAGAATGACCAGCATATCTTTCCTTTCTACATTATAATAACCAGCCTTCTGATACCGACCTGACTCCATTCATATAAAGTGAAGTGGGACGAGTTCAGAGGATCAAAAAGCCAACCCAACTCACTAACTGGTGTAATGCTGCCTCGTCTTCATATGTTCTCGCAGTTTATAGAATTGTTCCCCTGAAGTTACGTTTCCATCATCTTAGAAAGAGCTTTTAAACACGAAAATACTCATTGCCAAGACTTGTTTTTTCTGTATTATGTAAGATTAAGACTCTCAGCAACAACCTATTCTATGTCCTCACCTGTGAAATAAAACAAATTCTAGGGGTCCTAAAACATGTTCAATTTCGTTCGAGATGCCTAGATATATTCATTTGAAATAACATAAGATGTTTACATGCTTTGAGAACGTTTATCCTACGGTTTTGATGTAATGAATATGCTCAATTTTCACGAAGCATTTTTAAAGCTATAATTTTACATTAATATCTTGAAAAAATACTTGTTTGTTATTTAAATGTTGGTAGAACGTACCGTGCATATGTATGATACAAGGACGTTATATGTGAGTTGGGTTTTATGTTTGACACGTTCTCAGAGTTTCTCATAGCAGGGATATTTTAATGGGAGTGAGAGGATTGCTGGTAATGGGCTTATTTTTTCCTGTGGGAGACTGAATGGGTTTGTGTGTGTGTGTGGTGTGTGTGTGTGTGTGTGTGTGTGTGTGTGTGTGTGTGTGTGTGTGTGTGTGTGTGTGTGTGCGAGGAAGAATATGTGTGTGTGTGTGTGTGTGTGTGTGTGTGTGTGTGTGTGTGTGTGTGTGTGTGTGTGTGTGTTTGTGTGTGTGTGTGTGTGTGTGTGTGTGTGTGTGTGTGTGTGTGTGTGTGTGTGTGTGTGTGTGTGTGTGTGTGTGTGTGTGTGTGTGTGTGTGTGTGTGTGTGTAATGGAGGACGGGATGTTTACTCATATATGAGTTTTGGTTGGCTGGTGATTTCTTACAAAAAGAAATGGAGTTTATTACTGAAAAAGCATAATACACACACACACACACACACACACACACACCACACACACACACACACACACACACACACACACACACACACACACCTGCTGTCAGTCATTCATCACAAGTCAGGAATGCCAACTCCACAATCTTCAACCTGGTCCCCGCCTTAATATACTCCACGTCAATAGAATAACAAGAGGTGAATAGTTACAAATCACAGACCTCAAAGAATAATAGGAATTCCACCTCAACACACACTCACTCACTCACTCACTCCACTCACCTACTTACTTACCTCCCCTCCACACATACATTATATATATATATATATTAGTATATATATATATATATATATATATATATATATATATATATATATATATATATATATATATATATATATATATATATATATATATATATATATATATATATAAACACACACATACACATACTCACCAACGCACTCACCACACAAAAACACACCCACATATGGTACTTACATATTAACACACACACACACACACACACACACACACACACACACACACAGGTCACGCCTCAAGTCGACTCCAGGGGTCGTTAAGGTCGTCTTTGTCCCTGATAATGGCTGGGATTCTCGCTTCATTATACAGAGATTAGTCGTAATGTATCAGATGACAAAAGTTTAATATTATATTGTCACAGTTCAAGGAGTTCATTATACTTACACTAATAGAAGACACCCATTCAAGCTGAGGAAATGAACACTAAACTTTATTATTACTTTATAAATATTAGGCCTGTCGTTTAGTTTTCATTGTCTTTATAGAGTTTGTAGTCTCAGATCAGGAAATTAATCATGAGGGTATATTGTCGAAGTACTTATGAATTGAAAGACAAGACAGTATAAGAATAGAAAATAATGGACACTGGTTTTGTGTTATTTAACCTTGTTGAGTGACAATATACAGTAACGTGATAGAATGAGTTTATAAGAAGCAGAAGCTAAATGTTATCAATAAAGTTTCCTCCACGAAAGGTGTTTTCTTACTCTCCTTGGCATTTCTTCCCTTCTCTCCCGACCAGATATCATTTTCCTCTTCTATTTGCCGCTGCCTGGACCCACTAAACATTGCTTTCCCTGGCCTAACCTGCTCAGTCCTCTACTGTTTCATCCTGGCCTATTCCACTGTGTCCTGTGTTTGCCTGGCCTTGCTGTCCGCTTTGTCCTGTCCTAGCCAGCCTTGTTTTGCCGTCCCTTCCTCTGTTCTGGCTCTTCTTTCAGTCATACCTTGTTCCCTCTGTTATCTCTCCCTGCCACAACGTACCCAACAGTGTCCCCTCCCCCCCGACCCACTCCCCCCTCCCCCCGACCCACTCCCCCCTCCCCCCGACCCACTCCCCCTTCCCCACCACCAAATCCCTCTGGCCGGCCCCCAGCAAAACAGGCCACTAACTCATTCTCTGGATTTTGCAACCAGTACGAGGCAGTATCCCTCGGTACCCCTTAACGTGATTATTTCTGGCACCACAATACCGTTATTACAGTATGCCAAACGTTATGACAAATGTTAAGGTGATGAATCCCTTAACTGAGTTGGAATCAGAATTATCTTGTTTTAATTAATCAAGGCTGACCATTGTATTTATTTGTGAGTCTTCCCAATGGTCAACCAGAAGAACATTCGCATCACATCTTGTTATTGCTGTTTGTGTATAATTTGCAGAAATCAATATTACTCATAGAAACTTTAAATGTAAAAATAGAAAATATCATTAAAGTGCAATATATCCCGAAATATGAGACCAAAAGTTGAGCATAGAAAAGAGCAGTCAGGCGTTTGACCCTTGATGTCGATCAAATCATGTGATATTTTCAGTAAGGACTATAATTGTAAGTTAAGTATTATTTGGTAAAGTCGATTTTTAGAAGTCGAGACAAGTTGTTTATTTATATAATTCACAAAAGAAATGCACTCATTAAAACAGAAAAGTAATTTTGGGAAAGATATGGTACCAGAAACATGTAGGGGACTGAGAGCTTAACTCAGTTATCCCTATTATTATTCTTTACATAGTACATAATATTATACCTAACCTAACCTAACCTAACCTAACCTGAGACAGAGATTAATATATCTATTAGTGAGAACCAAACAATAAATCCAAGGTAAACCCAGAGAATCCCACGACGGTAAGGGTAAACCAGCAATAAATGACGGCCCGTCTCACTAAAGTTTGCACCCCCGGACGAGAGACGCAGTTGGTCGCGAGGGTAAACTTTTGGCGGGGATTGGAGAGTCGGTGGAAGGGGAGGGGAAGGGAGGGGGGAAGTGTTTGGAGGAGGTGGAACTGGAACTGGAAGTGAAGGAGAGAAGGGAAGAAGGAAGGAGAGTAGGGGAGAGGGAAATGTGAGAAGGGGTGGAGTTTGTGTCAGGTGTAGAGGAGTAGGGAAGTTGTCGTGTGCTAGGTTTGGGTGAGGGTATGATAATAGAGAGGTTTGAGATGAGAAGGAAGTGGAGGGACACGAGGGGAAGGTGATGACATACACAGGAACAGAAAAGGCTTGGTGGTGGTGGTGGTGATGATTGGAAGGAAAAGTATATAGGAGAAAATAGAGGATTGTAATAGGCTAGAAAGACCATGTACTCTCTCACTTTCATAAACAAACCTTCTCTTTACTCTTGCTACTCACCCACCTTCTCCTTACTCCTCCTACATAACAACCTTCTCTTTACTCTTGCTACTCATCCACGTACTCTTTACTCTTGCTATTCACCCACCTTCTCCTTACTCTTTCTATCCACTTACTTTCTCTTTACTCTTGCTACCCATACACCTTCTCTTTACTCTTGCTATCCATCCACATTTTCTTTACTCTTGCTATCCATCCACCTATTCTTTACTCTTGCTACCCATCCACCTCCTCTATACTCTTCCTACCCATCCACCTTCTCTTTACTCTTCCTAACCCATCCACCTTGTCTTTACTCTTCCTACCCATCCACCTTCTCTTTCTTACTCTTCCTACCCACCCATTCCCTCTCTCAGCCACTCTCAGGCCAGACTCAAGGAAGACCTCAGTGGGTTATTATAAGACTGAGGTGTGTATCATAAAGGCACCCACTGTTATAAAAACGCTCTCTTCAACTGTCACCATTAAGCCTGTTGTAGATAACATGTTCCTTTCTTCCATTCCCCCCTCCCCTCTCTCTCTCCCTCTCTCTCTACTTTGACGAGAAAATACCTGAGATGTGTGTGTGTGTGTGTGTGTGTGTTAGAGAGAGAGAGAGAGAGAGAGAGAGAGAGAGAGAGAGAGAGAGGAGAGAGAGAGAGAGAGAGAGAGAGAGAGAGAGAGAGAGAGGAGAGAGAGAGAGAGAGTGTGTGTGTGTGTGGTTGTGTGTGTGTGTGTGTGTGTGTGTGTGTGTGTGTGTGTGTGTGTGTGTGTGTGGTGTGTGTGTGTGTGTGTGTGTGTGTGTGTGTGTGTGTGTGTGTGTGTGTGTGTGTGTGTGTGTGTGTGATGTGTGTGTATCCTGTCAATTTTCTTCCATGCCATTACGATAGAGGAAAACAATTATATTATAATATATATGAAGGTAGAGTTTCTGTCTATTTGTCCTTGTCTTTATATTGCAGTCAATGATTCTCTCTCTCTCTCTCTCTCTCTCTCTCTCTCTCTCTCTCTCTCTCTCTCTCTCTCTCTCTCTCCAAGCATTGAACTACTTGTGCGAGTAAGAAGATTCCACGTGGATGGAAGTGCTGGCCGTCTTGGTTCCCCTCTTACCAGATAATGGCCAAACTTTGCCACACAATGGAGGAGTTTGCATTGACGATGATCCAATATTGAGTTACGGTGCAAGTACTATCACTACCAATAGCCTAGACGGGTTGTGCAATTTCCCCATCACGATCAACTATCCTTCCATTCCTTCTCTTTGTTTTCCTTCGTTCTTGTTGTTCCCTCTCTCTATCACGCCTCTCGTTGTTACTTTATTCGTGGTATCCAATGACGAAAAAAATATCGCAAAAGATAGCAGAGTGGAATAAAATGTAACAATGCCGAACAGTTACGGTACAGACTCGCCCCCAATTAGTGTGAAATATTATGTGTCGTAAAAAGTCATTTTTCAGGCTCCAGGCAGCAGTCGTTCTGTCACAGGAGGCTAAGGCAAGGCGCTGGCTGCAACACTAGATAAACGAGCTCCTGCACTATCTTACGTGGCCAGCAGCTCTTCCAGTCGCTAATTAACTCTTGGGCAAGAAGAAATACTGCTATCAGAGCTGGGACTGGAACCTACACCGACGACTGATGCAGGGCACTATACCTACACCTGCAATCCTGCATACATGTACTTGTTGTTAATATGAGTAGTTGTTGTTGTTGTTTGAAGTTCCTCAAGCCTGTCTGGCCGAACAGCCCCGAGCTCTTGAGGAAGGCTGTTGTAGTTGTTGCTGAAACGCTATATAGGAGTACCCGGTTGAAAAGCTAACTGGGTGTCAGTATTTTACGGTTTGAAAGCTATATTGTTTTACTGAAACAGTCTTAGGGAGTGACGAAGTATAGCAGGATTAAGCTATAGAGGAGTATATTAATTTGAGGGTCAGATCAGGTATGTACAACTGTTTAGACACAATATGAGCTAGGCGAAGTTGGGATGTTTTGGGTGTGTACTGTACAGAGGAGTGACGAGGGACACATTGGGGAAGATAACTCAAAGGTTGGAACTGCAGGACACCAGGCATCTCTGTGTGTCGCTGAATACACGACCAGTGAATACGATAGAGGATGGAAATTTTTGGTAACGCTTGGG
>JAWQEG010008540.1:0-24738 GCA_033782935.1 Petrolisthes cinctipes
ATTCATCCCAGGTTCTCATTGGTTGGTCTTGTGATTTCTGTCTGTTGTGTCTCCCTCTTTGCCTTCCTCACTGTCCCTTTTTTCTATCCAGTGAGCGGACGGACCTGAGTGTGTTTGTGTTCCCCGGTGTGTTGTGTGTTTGGGGAGCCTCGAGGGGTGTTTATCCGAGCTTGTGTGTGTCTGTGTTTGTGCGTGTGATGGGAGTGCTTACTGCTTATATCCTAGATTGTGTGCGTGCGTGTGTGTGTGTGTGTGTGTGGTGTGTGTGTGTGTGTGTGTGTGTGTGTGTGTCCGCGTTATCCTGCATGTGTGCGTGTGTGTGTGTGTGTGTGTGTGTGTGTGTGTGTGTGTGTGCGCGCGCGCGTGCGCGCGTTATTCTACTTAATTAATCCCTCCATACTACGTTAAAAAAAAAAGGATAGTTTCCATCTACCATGCAACAGTAAAATACCCCTTTAAGTTACCTAGAATGACATATGTTTGTGTGGTGAACAGCAAACGAACACTCCCTCCCACCACCACCACCACCACCACCAGCCAACCGATTAAAGGGGTCGTGTGTTGTGGGTGAATTGGAAGGCTACCCATCCACCCACCCATGCCTCTGTAAACTATGTGCTCAGTAAACACCAGCATGATACCTCAGCATATTAGTAGGGGATATTATTATGTGATGTGTGTGGTATAGTTGAAGGAATCCTGAATGAAGAGCGAGCCTGCAAGTGTAAAAATGAATATATTGATGAAGAGAATGAAGACCTCCCTAATATAGGCCTGAAGGTCCATGTAGCACTAGAGAGAGAGAGAGAGAGAGAGAGAGAGAGAGAGAGAGAGAGAGAGAGAGAGAGAGAGAGAGAGAGAGAGAGAGATGGGGAGAATGTTGAAGAGTTAAGAGTGAGTTGTTCGGATCCATTGGGGCGCCAGAACCCTTAGTTAAAGAAGTACTGCCCACAACACCACAGGCAATACATACATACCTACAGGGTCGAGTGTTAAAGAGAATGCAGACTGCTATGTATGCATGAAAACGAACTGAAGGACAGGGAACAAGAGTGGGCAAGAGAGGGGATGAGAAACAGACATAGGAAAGGAAAGATGAACGAAGGAAATGGAAAGGGGAATAACTTGGAGGAGAGACGAATTTGATGCTGGGTGTGAAAAGGGCAGAGAGAGAGAGAGAGAGAGAGAGAGAGAGAGAGAGAGAGAGAGAGAGAGAGAGAGATTACTGAGAAAAGGGACATGGCATTGAGGTAAAAGGAAAGTAAGAAAAATTGAGTGAAAGAGAATGGGAAGTAAAAGAAAATGGAACGTTAAAAGAAGAGTGTAAAAATTTGGTATGTTAAGCAATGCACACAAGAACTGTGTGTGAGAGAGAGAGAGAGAGAGAGAGAGAGAGAGAGAGAGAGAGAGAGAGAGAGAGAGAGAGAGAGAGAGAGAGAGAGAAAGAGAGAGAGAGACGGGGATGTACAATATAGTGAACAGGAAGAGGAGGAGGAGAAGGTGGTGGAGGAGGAGGACGAGTAGGAAGAGAAGGAAATATATTAAAGTGTGGCGTGAGAGAGAGAGAGAGAGAGAGAGAGAGAGAGAGAGAGAGAGAGAGAGAGAGAGAGAAACTGGGTGACACCAAATCAAGTCAGAGAAGAGGGAGGAGACGTCAGGGAGAAAGAAAGGAAGGAAGGAAGGAATGAGGAAAGGGAAAAGTGATGTGACAGGCAGACAGAGGGAGGAAGAGGAGACAGAGAAAGCAATGAATGCGGAATGAGAGTGGTGAGATGAAAAACAGGGGAAGAAAATGATGGAGAAAAGGAGGCAAGCAGACAGACAGACAGAGGCAAGGAGGGAGAAGAGGGTACCTAGAAAAGAGGAAGAAAGGAGGGTTGATGAAGAAGGGTGGAATGGAAGGAGGGAGGAAATGAGGGGTTGTGGAAGGTAAGGAGGGAGGGAAGAAAGGGAGAGAAGCGGAAGGAAAGGGTTGAGGTAAGAGGGGAGGGAGAAGGAAAGGGGGAGGGAAGGGTTTGAGAGAGTGGGAGAGGAAACGAAAGGAAAATAAACAAAGGGAGTGAAAGAAGGCGTGAAGGAAGGGATCGGAGATTCTTGGAAAATTATACGACGCTGGAGAAATGCGACAAGAGAAGAAGGAGAGTGAAGAATAATTAATTATTGTTGTTGTGAAAGAGAGAAAAATAATGATGAAAGGACATGAAAGAGAAAAAAAAGAACGAAAGAAAAGGAATGAAAGACGATAATAATAATGTGATATGAATAATAGGAAGAACTAAATGTGACTGCTGGGAAAAAAATGGTAGAAAGATCACAGAAAGATGGGAGGAAAGTGAAAGAGACATAAAAAATAAACAGACAAAACTGGATAAGTGGTAATTGAAAGATAACATTGGACGAAGGGGGGAATAGAGACTCGATAACGGTGGATAACAGGAATAAGATTAATACAAAATGAAATGAGAAAAAGAAATAATGAAAAAGAGAGAGAGAGAGTGGTGTTGGGTTGGTAAGGAAAATGAAGAAAAAAAAGAATGGTAGAAATAATGAAAGAGAGAGTGGTGCATGGGGTGGTAAGAAAGAGGAAGTAAGAATGAAAGACGAAGGGAATGAAAGTAAAAGGAAATGGTTAGTGAGGAGGTGGAAAAAAAAGGAAATGAAAGAATAGAAGAGGAAAGGAGGGAATGAAAGGGAGAAAGAAAGACATTTTAAACTTAATGAAAGATGAACGAACGGAATGAAGGCAGGTTAATTAATAGATAATTAGGTAGGTAGGAAGGAAAGCAGATGATATGGAAATAATTAATGAACTATGAAAGGAAAATAGGTAGGTAGGTAGATCGGTAGGTAGGTAGGTAGGGAGTAAGGGAGAAAGGAGGAAAACGTGAGGGAAGGTTGGAAAATAGATTGGTATGTAGGCAGGAAGGAGAGAAGGAAGGAAAATAGGTAGGTAGGTAGGTAGGTAGGTAGGTAGGGAGTAAGGAAGAAAGGTGAAAAACGTGAGGGAAGGTTGGAAAATAGATGGGTATGTAGGCAGGAAGGAGAGAAGGAAGGAAAATAGGTAGGTAGGTAAGAAGTTAGGTAGGATGGACGGAGAGGTATGTATGTACAGTCGGCCTCAGGAATTCCTACACAGAGCATTGGTTACAAGTGGTCTTTATTCTGCACATACTGCATTCATTGTTCTGCTGACTGATTCAAGTATTAACCAAATAACATTACTAGAAAAATTGGTGTTAGGAAATAAATGTACTAAATTTTTCAGTTGCTACGAACCCTTGATGTCACAGGGGTGTATACGAATTCCTTAGGCCGACTGTACGTGAGGGACTGGTGTGAAAATAGGTAGACAAGTAGGTAAACAGGGAGGAAAAATGAAGGAAGCTATAGGTAGGTAGACTGGTAAGGAAGAGGGTTGGTATAAGGTATAAGAACCTACCTTACTTACTTCCTACTTACTGGTGTGAAAATAGGTAGCCAGGTAGGTAAATAGGGATGGAAAAATGAAGGAAGCTATAGGTAGGTAGACTGGTAGGGAGGAGGGTTGGTAGGGGGTGTGTGTGAGGGGGACTCTGGTGTGTGTGTGTGTGTGTGTGTGTGTGTGTGTGTGGGTGTTGGATACAGATAACTAACTGTCCAACTGAGTTATGAGCAACGCTGGCCTCCACTCAAGATGGTTAACAAACGCCCCTCCCTCAACCTTAACTAACTAGTCCACCCTAACTTCATAATCAAATTGCCTAGCTGTATGTACTGTCTGTCTGTCTGTCTGTATGTATGTATGTATGTATGTATGTATGTATGTATGTATTTGGTGGTGACTATTGGGGTTGTGTTACCTGAAAAAGAGGGTAGTTTGAGTTGTTGAGTGTGAGGTTTATTATCGATTTGTTGGGTCCTTGTGTTGTGGATAAATGAGATTGACTGATTGATAATTAATAGGCGCCGCAACAGCTAGGTCATATAGCGACAGAAGAAGGTGATAGAAAGGTGAGACAGCAAACAGAAAGGATATAACAATAAAAGAGGGACAGTTGTGGATAAATGAGATGTGCAACCAGGTCTTCAAAATAATAATAATAATATCACGAAGAAGCCTCCCTCAGTATATACAGTATACCCTGTTTTATTGGCCAGTGTTTAGTAATCAATCGTCTCCAATTCGTTACCAATATCATGACACAACCACTCGTTATTCAGGCTACAAGGCAAAAACAGGAGGCCACTGATTCCTACCGACTACACCAGGAAACGCGACTACTTCAGTATGGGAGTGTGGGGTCTTTTGTTGTGTATCTTAGTGAGGGTAAACCAGTTGCCCTCCAGTTTGTTGACAAGAGAAAACCCCTTGAATGATTAGATTCTTTCCTGTTAGGGCAGTTAGGCAATCACTCAATCAGTCTGTATACCACACACACACACACACACACACACACACACACACACACACACACACACACACACACACACACACACTCACACTCACACAGCCATTCATTATGAGTACGTCAGCATTCAAAATCGCCACCGTAGAATTCAGTCACAAGTCACAGTCCAATTCCATTCGTTGGTAAAAGAGGTTGGAACATCATCGCTGCTTCACCTTCACTAAATTTAGATGAGAGACGGGAATCTGTTTTCAGGGGGAAATAGTACAGTGTTGTTGGTGGTGATGAATCTGGAGCAACTGATTCCTCTGAACTATTCCAAGCCACACGCTACCATTATTTTTGTTAATCTGTTACATTTCCTGGTATACTTTGGAAGAATAAAAATGCTCTAATGCCAGAGAACAAACCAGCTTACGAACAAAATATCTAACTTTAATCATTTCTTACTTACAATAATACCGTTCTAACTACTAGACTGACTCCCTAATTACCAGACAGACTAATCTCATTCACCTAACTACCAGACAAAATATCTCATTCACCTAACTACCAGACAAACTAATCTCATTCACCTAACTACCAGACAGACTAATCTCATTCACCTAACTATACCAGACAAACTAATTCATTCACCTAACTACCAGACAGACTAATCTCATTCACCTAACTATACCAGACAGACTAATCTCATTCACCTAATTACCAAACAGACTAATCTCATTCACCTAACTACCAGACAGACTAATCTCATTCACCTAACTACCAGATAAACTAATCTCATTCACCTAATTACCAGACAGACTAATCTCATTCACCTAATTACCAGACAGACTTATAATCTCATTCACCTAATTACCAAACAGACTAATTCATTCACCTAACTATACCAGACAGGCTAATCTCATTCACCTAACTACCAGACAGACTAATCTCAGTCACCTAATTACCAAACAGACTAATCTCATTTACCTAACTACCAGACAGACTAATCTCAGTCACCTAACTACCAGACAGACTAATCTCAGTCACCTAATTACCAGACAAACTAATCTCATTCACATAACTATACCAGACAGACTAATCTCATTCACCTAATTACCAAACAGACTAATCTCATTCACCTAACTACCAGACAGATTAATCTCAGTCACCTAATTACCAAACAGACTAATCTCATTCACCTAACTACCAGACAGACTAATCTCATTCACCTAAATATACAAGACAGACTTATCTCATTCACCTAACTACCAGACAAACTAATTCATCCATCTACTGCTCCCTTGTTTATATCTGGTGACGAGAGATGATGAACTGGGTGTTGTGTTGTGTATGACTGTGAATTGGAGCCTTGATTGTTGTGATCCCTGATGTCAGCTGTTGGTGTTGTATAGGATCTACTCACATTACCTGGTCAAGGAGGGAGTGTCACGTGTCGCCAGGGGTCAGTGGATGTGTGTATGCCTTTCCCCTCTCACTCACTCACTCACTCACAGGCTTTCCCCTCTGTCAGTCTGTCACTCACGAACTCACTCGCTCACTTACTGGTTATCCCTCTCACTCATGCCCTTACAGGCTGTCTCCTCTAACTCACTCACTCACTTACAGGTTTTCCCCTCAAACGCACTCACTCATTTACAGACTTTCCCCTCTCACTCATTCGCTCACTCACTCACTCCCTCACTCACTTACTCACAAGGAAAACTCATTCACTCTTATGTGCGTGGTGTCTAAATAATATCACATGATGTTCGAATAGTTGATTTTATATTCCTCACACGTCTAATAAAACTTCCTGTCTCACACATGTCCATATTTAGCATTTTTTTTTTTTTTTTTTTTTTTTTTTTTTTTGTGGTTTAGTCTATCCCCTTTTCTCTGCTGAACTTCAATAAATTTCATAACAAATGGCACGATAAATTTTCACAATGAGGTACCGTACACCAATCAGCAACTTATACTCCTAAGAATGTACACGAAATGTTTATCCCAGGTCATAATTATTACTTAGAAAGAAAATGCTGCATTTCGGCCACGATAAAAAAAAAAAAAAAAAAAAAAAATTAACGCACTAGGTTAGGTTATATTAGGTTTCTTGCTATTAGGTTAGAATAGATTCGGTTAGGGTAGGTTAGATTAGGCTCGGTTAGACCAGGCTCGGTTAGGTTAGGGTAAGTTGGGTTAGCTAGGTTACTGTCAATTAGATTAAGTTATGTTCGGGTAAGTTAGATTGCTTTTAACTAAAATTTCATTAGATTAGGCAAGCTTAGATTAAGTTAGGATTCTCGTAACTAGCTTTCGTTCGGTTTAGTTAGGTTATTTTCAATAGATTAGGTGAGGTTAGATTAGGTTAGGTTACTTTTAATGAGGTCACGCGAGGTCACAAGGCTTAGGAGGAGGTGAGGCGAAGGAGTGTCTGTCAGTGGGGGTCATTACCTGCACTTAATTAGCAGAGATTAATTACACTGTTTACCTGACCAAGAATTTAATTACCTCGTGTCCAGTTAACTGATACAGAAGAGGGTTTAAGCACAGCACTTGTTGACGCCATCCTAAATGTGTGTGAGAGAGAGAGAGAGAGAGAGAGAGAGAGAGAGAGAGAGAGAGAGAGAGAGAGAGAGAGAGAGAGAGAGAGAGAGACAGAGAGACAGAGACTAGTATTTCCTAATTCGAGTGAGAGGTCTGTTTTGTATCGTAATTTTGAGGAGTAAGTTGTGACCCTGTAATTCGCCTACAACACATTATCATTAACATCAACTGCAAAGACTTAGTGTAACGATAATGTTATGAAGCTTGGTCAGTAATGCTTAAACGGGATAATCTCTTTGGGTCATATTGGAGGGATGCTGAGTGCTCCAAGCTAGGCCACGAAACAGATCCCCTACTTAGCTATATACACTGGGGTTGTCCGTTTCCCGGCATTGTTTGGAGTAATCTGCAGTCCCCCAATTTGACCACAAGAGAGTATCCCCTTCAAGGTGTTATATATAGTCTCTTCTGGTCGAATTGGAGTGCTGCAGAGTCCTCCAATCCATACTACAAAACATATTCCCTATACTGAGATACCTGTAGTCTGTTTCCTGGCGTAGAGTGGATCAATCAGAAGTTCTACGTTTTGCCAATATTAATATTTGAAAGGCAAAGAGAATGTGTATGTTCATGTTGCCTCTCCTTCCTGAGATAATTATATGATAACTTCAACACATGATAATGCAAGGACAATTGTAGGAATATTTTATTTTTATTTTACCCGAGACGAAACTGGGGGTTGATTTTATAATATATGTGAAAAGCAGAACAACAACAACAACAACAACAACAATAACAACATTAACAAGAACAAAATATATGTATTCTATACGTGAATGTGTCTGAGACCAGAGGAAGGTGGCTCTATGTCCATGACTTTATGTACTGTACCTAAATCACTCACTGACAACCTGTACAGTTAGTTACTACACACACACACACACACACACACACACACACACACACACACACACACACACATAGGCACTTAGTTACTGGGGTCACACACACACACAAACAGTTAGCTACTAGGGTCATCCACACACACACACACACACACACACACACACACACACAGTTAGCTATTAGGGTCCTCCACACACACACACACACACACACACACAGGCAGTTTAATTCGGCCACTAGTCTCACTGAAGGCTCTTGGTCAGATTCCGACTGAGTCTAAAGTGGAGTCTGTTGTTGGTAAATTGTCTGTGAGTCTAACCTCTTTATTTATGTTATGGTGCAACATTCTATTTTGTGTGTGTGTGTGTGTGTGTGTGTGTGTGTGTGTGTGTGTGTGTGTGTGTTTAATTTTTTTTTTTTTTTTTTTTTTTTTTCATTCTATTGCTACCAAAGTGTATATATTTCACGCGAGAAAGTATGTACCTAGGCAAAGTATCAGTTTTATACATACAATACCCCTTTCCTTCTATTTCCTTTGTGTTTGCTGTCCCATTGTTGTATGGCCTCCTCCCTCGTCATATACAGGGTCTTTCGGGCCAAGGGCAGCCTTAAATTCTTCTTAGTCAAAAATATACAGCATTATAATTACTTCTCTAGATTTCAAACCTCCCTCCTCCCTCACTACCACAACCCCTAATAACACCCCTATTACCACCACTCCACCAACACCTTCACCACCTCCCTCACCACCAACATTATTTTCCTCTAGACTTTTAACCTCCCCCACACCACAACCACCACCACAACCACTACCAAAACCACGAACCCCACACACACCACCACCCCCACCACCACACCCAACACCATCACTACCACACCCAACACCACCATCCCCAACACCAAGGTCTTATTTCTACGAGGGTGTGAGGGCTCGGAGGGACTTTGCATGTATTAGTGAAAGTAGGATCCAGTTATGGTGGTGCACTTGTATCACTGCCAGGCTGTATCACCGATCGACACCTCATTATTTTTGTGGGAGACTAAGTTTGGACTCTTTTACGCTCTTGGTTTGCAGCATAAAGGTTCAGCTAATTGAATTTGGAGGTACTAATTTGGACTTAGTGACAGACAAAATTGATTGCAGAGTAGGAAAATAATGCACACACACACACACACACACACACACACACACACACACACACACACGCACACAAGCATAACCAGTCCAACGTAGACACATTTTTTCACGTGTTCCTACTATCCTCACCCACCCCTACCCCAACCCCAACACCTCACACACACACACAGACCAATACACACCTACCATACCTGCCTTTAACTCGTGTTTATAGACTGGAGGGCTATTGATTGATTACTCCAATGTATACCAGGAATGGCTATAATTTTAACCCCGATCCATCGCAAATGCAGTATCTTTCCTTCGTTCATAGATTGTTAATGTAATCTTCGTATAGCAAGCAAACAGAATAGCTGCCAGATGTCAAAACGGAATAGTAAGCACGACTGTAAACAATATTCATATACCCTTGTGTTATTCTGACTCACAAAACTAACTAATTAGCTAACCTCTGATGCCTAGTTATTAGTCATTAATATTATGAAACTTTACTTTACGAGAGGCCGCTCATACCCCTCATCAAAATCTTTAGTTATTAAAAGATTCATTCAGTTATTATTATGTTACGTAATTAGCGGTTAATTAATATATACAGCTGAGTTGGGAGATGAATAGTAAAGAGCCTCCATCCTGCTCTGGATACTTAGGTATACTTCATTTTGTCTGTTTGTTTGTGTGTTTGTTTGTGTGTGAATGTTTATGTGTGTGTGCGTGTGTGTGTGTGTGTGTGTGTGTGTGTGTGTGTGTTTGTTTGTTTGTTTGTTTGTTTGTTTGTTTGTTTGTTTGCTTGTTTGTTTGTTTGTTTGTTTGTTTGTGTGTGCGTGTGTTTGTATTTTTGTTTGTTTGTGTATGTTTGTTTGCTTGTTTGTGTGTGTGTGTGTGTGTGTGTGAGTATTAATCCTGGTGAAGATGTACCGTGGATTTGTTTCGTGTGTGACATATCATGGAGGATTCCGAAGCCGTTCATTCTACCGTCAAAAGTTTCTCCCCTTTAATTAAAGACCCTGTGATCCTGTATGAGAATTGGTGGCTTCTGATTCCTCCTGACTATGCCACGAAACACGCTTCTTCCATATAGGTGCATGGTGTTTGTTTCGTGGCAGTATTTGAAGGACTCATTTACACCTCCAATTTTCTGACTACATCACAGGGTGGCTTTAGTCTTGTGAGAAGGTTTGTGGTGATTTGTCTGCTGCCAACAACTTTATACCAATTGTCACCAACTTTTTCTTGGATAATATAATACAGTATACGTTCTTGCCGGCACTCTAAATAACTTTTATTTCTCTGTCTCATTTCTTTCCTCACTCTTTCCTTTCTTTCTCACCCTCCCATCATCACATCCTCTTTATTTCTCTCCCTCCCTCCCTTCCTCTTTCTGCCCCTCCCTCTCTCTTTCTTTCTCATTCCCTTCCTCCCTCTCTTCCTCTCTCTCTACCCCCCACTCTCTCTCTTTCTTTCTCATTCCCTTCCTCTCTCCCTTCCTCCCTCTCTTCCTCTCTCTCTACCCCCCCCCCCTCTCTCTTTCTTTCTCCCTCCCTTCCTCTCTCCCTTCCTCCCTCTCTTCCTCTCTCTCTCCCCCTCCCTCTCTCTTTCTTTCTCCCTCCCTCCCTCCCTCCCTCCCTCTTTCTTTCTATCTTCCTCTTCCTCCATCCCTCTTTCTTTCTCTCCCTCATTCCTTCCCTCCCTTTCCCCTCTGTCTCAACCTGTAAGTTAATTAACCTCTCTGACTCATCGGTTCACAGGTGTGTTGGGTTAGACACATGCACGTACGATAAATAATTAATTATATCATGCAATATATGTCAAAGATTTTTTCATACTGCTGTACAGTTGCCCACACATGATTCTGGTACGCCTCGCTACTTGTGAGATAACTACAACAGGAAGGAAAGTGAGCAAAAGTTATCGTTTGTTGACAAGCAGACAGTGATAATATTTTACTGTCTGCCTGTCAGTAAACTACATCTTTTTTCACTTTCCTTTCTTTTGTAGCCACCTCACAAGTAACGAGCCATACCAGCTTCATGTGTGGGCAACTGTGATGATATTTCTCGAAGCCTAATCACACACACACACACACACACACACACACACACACACACACAGACACATTAGGTATAAGAAACAGTCATTACTTCATGTTTCTTATACCTAATTTTTACTTTACTGTACCAAAGATTGCAATTTTGCTTCTTGCATTACCCTTTAACTTTTCTATTTTTATACATGTAATGACATTATAACTGTATTTTACCATTTTAACTTTTCTATTTTATACATGTAATGACTTTATAACTGTATTTTACCCTTTTTAACCTTTCTATTATTTATACTTGCAATGACACTAGAACTGTATTTTTTCAGCCAGTTTGGCTGCCAAAGGAATAAACCGTTTATTATTATTATTATTATTATTACACACACACACACACACACATTCATTGTCACACACACACACACACACTGTCACACACACACACACATTCATTGTCACACACACATCCACAGTCACACACACACAGACACATATTTCCACTGTCACACACACACATACATACACTGTTACACATACACAAACACAGACACACACATACACTGTTACACACACACACACACATATATACACTGTTACACATACACACACACATATATACACTGTTACACATACACATACACACACACACACACACACTGTCACACACATACACGCACACGAGATAACCTAAGGCCCATGCAGTACCATCCCTACCAGTAATAAGGCGTCCATTGATTAATAATTAATAAACCAATAGCCAATAACTAGCCATCAGCTTGTTGAACCAGACGACCTCATAGTAAGGACCCATATATCTCATGATTATTATACTACTATTACTATTATACTACGATTACTATTATTACTACTGCTGTACATATATCTCATTATTATTATACTACTATTACTATTATACTACGATTACTATTATTACTACTGCTGTACATATAACTCATTATTATTATACTACTATGACTATTATACTACGATTACTATTATTACTTAAGGGGCTAGTGTAGTGTTGGTAAATCTGGAGTAACTGATTCATTACCATCCTTTCCATCATCATTATCACTATTACTACTACTACTACTACTACTACTACTACTACTACTACTACTATTACTACTACCATTACCACCAATACTACCATCATTATCATCATCATTATCTAATTGTTATCACACCATCATCACACCATCATTGCCAATATCATCATCACCACCATCTTCATCACTATCATCATCATCTTCACCATCACAACAACAGCAGAATCAGAAGGGGTCGAGTTGAAGACAGTGAGGCTTTGTGATCCCAGTGTCCCTTGTGTGTGTGTGTGTGTGTGTGTGTGTGTGTGTGTGTGTGTGTAGGCTGGTCAATGAAAAAAAAAAAATAGTAGCCCTCTTCTCTCCCTTCCGTGTCTCGTCTCTCTCTCTCTCTCTCTCTCTCTCTCTCTCTCTCTCTCTCTCCATTGTGTAATTCGATATGGTGAATACTTTGATCTATATACTAACGTGATGGGGTGAAGGTCGAGGTAGTGTGTGTGTGTGTGTGTGTGTGTGTGTGTGTGTGTGTGTGTGTGTGTGTGTATTTTGAACATCAGTAGATTGGGTTAATAAAGGTGGTACGGTAGGTAATATATTTTTGATACATTAGAGTGCCTTGAATTCTTCCAAAGTATGCCAGGAAACACAACCAAATTAAAACGACAATGGTGCCCTGTTGTTTGCAATACTTTGGAGGAATCAGTTTGCTCCAGATTTACCAGCACTGTACTACCCCCATAATGCTGAATAATTTTGGGACAGGAGAAGTAATCGACTTTGTTCTGAATAATTAACAATATCTAAAATTCATTCGTTTTGTGGGCATCATTTTTTGCGAGTTAAAATGCGAGATGATTCTAACCAATTTCCCGACGTAATGGTTAGTGTATGGGGAATGTTTTTTTTTTTTTTCCTTCTGTGAATAGCAAGCCTTTTTTCTTCTCTTGTATTTTATTATGGATTCATGTGCAGGTTTGTGTTAAATTTCACCATTTTTAGCAGTTAAGTGATTCCCTTACACAAAACACACACACACACACACACACATACAAGAGATGGTAGTAGAGCAATTGGTGTTTTTATTTTACACACACACACATACACATGAGATATTAGTAGAGCAATTGGTGTTTTAATTTCACACACACACACACACACACACACACACATACACACACACACACACACATACAAGAGATGGTAGTACAACAATTGGTGTTTTAATTTCACACACACACACACACACACACACACACACACACACACACCTACAGCCAAGGGTCATTACAATACCAGGGACTATCCAGGCTTGGTGACTCAACTGACAGAGCATCACGGTTTGTTGACAGAGTTTCCTACGTGTTAATCCCTGGTAGCAGTGTTCCCAAGTCTCTTATGCTAGAGGGCAGTGTACCTCCTCATTCTCTTCATGTGTTTTTTCCCCAAGTCTCTTATGGTACAGTTCAGCTTGGTTCTCTTCGTATAGTGTGTTTTCCCAAGTCTGTTATGGTAGAGGGCAGTGAGAGCTCCCTTAATCATTGTAGTGTTTTCCCCAGGTATCTTATGGTAGAGGTCAATGTGCTCTCTATTCTCTTGAGGGGGGCTCTTCCTAAGTTCCTCACAGTACAGGTCAGCCATATGCCTCCTATTCCTTTTGAAATCTCATGGTAAATGTAAACAAACACACACACACACACACACACACACACACACACACACGAACAAACAAACAAAAAACAAACACATACACACAAACAAACACAGCATAATTTGAAGAAGCAATATCCCACCACCACCACCACCACTACCACCATCAATTCACCCATAACAGAAACACACTCCACTAAAAATAACTTTCATTTGTCTTAATTTGTCACTACTACTATATTACTTCCCTTACGTTATCCCCCTACCAGTGTCGTCATCGCTTGCACTCTTCTCTTACGGGAGTCAATAAAAACTAGATCAATATCTCCTTCGTTATATAGTTTTTTTTATAATTTCTTACACGTGTTTTATTTCAATAACTTGGCTCACGTTATACTACAACTAACTCCCTGTGATGTCATCGCTTGCGCTCACATAATTATGCCTTCAAGGGTAATCATAAAATTAGATACATTTTTTCCTGCATTATATTGGTTATCATTTCGTGTTGGAAAGGTTTGCTGACGTCCTGTTCGTATTCTAAGTCAGCACTCTTCGCTTCAAGGTAAAATATATATATATATATATATATATATATATATATATATATATATATATATATATATATATATATATATATATATATATATATATATATATATATATATATATATATATATATATATATATATATTATCCTATGAGTTCTTACACTATTGGTGGGCTGACGTATTCTAAGTTACACAACCGCATTAATACAGCCCCTGAAGAAACTAACACACTGGGAAATGAAAAGTGTCGTTCTTATTGCAAAGTTGATGGTAGTAGTTCATTCTTATACGAGCCTAAAGAGTCTACGTGTAGTGTATTGATTTGTTTACATTGCGATTGACGTCATAGTATAGAGAAACCTGTAGCCCTCGTTCTGCCTTCATTGTCTTTAACTATCTGTTTAGTTTATGGCATTAGTTCATTCTTATACGAGCCTAAAGAGTCTACCTGTTAATGCAATGATTTGTTTACATTGCGGCTGAAATCATAGGAAGTGAACGGAGTCATACACGAAGACTGATGGTAAAGATGCTACGTTAGTTAAAAATAAGACACACCGGTATATAATATTGGTCGTTGTGGATGGAGTAAATAAAATATCTCACTATATATCCACCACGAGTTCCATTTCTTGTGTTAGAGGTGTAAGAGTGTGATGAAGAGCATGTGTAAACAGCTTAATGAAGAGGGGTAGGTAGTATAGTGGTAATAAATCTATAGTAACAACTAATTCCTCTAAACTATTCCAAGCAACTCACCACCACTATTTTGCTAATCTGATTCCTGTTTCCTAGGATTCTTTGGAAGGATCAAAGCACACTAATGCATCAATAGCATACTATCCTTTTACTTTCTCACCATAAAAACATTACGATAAAAATAACCTTTAATAAGTTTACGTGCTGAAAACTCGTCATTGTGTGTCTTATTTTATTTATTCGTATTATCTACCGTATATATATTTTTTTATTTATTATGATTTTTGTTTATTTGTTTTTAATTTAACTAAATCTTAAAATCAATGCTGGTAAAACTTGACCCCCTGAACGTTTACTTATGGGGGCCGCCTAGTGTGGTCAGATTGGAGGGCGACTGGTTCCTCCAAATATTGCCAAGAAACTGATCCCATATTACTTACACTAAGGTCGTCTGTTTCCTGACTTAGTTTGGAGGAATCAGTGGTCCTCCAATTCACCCCAAAAACAATCGACCACCCACTTAATTAATTAACTTCCTCAGGCTCGTCACTGGGATCGTCTCTTTAGGGCGAAATGGATGACTATTGATTCCTCCATGATATGTCAGGAAACGGTTTCTCTTAGTATTACGTGTATGGGATATCTGTTTGGTTGTAATGTTTGGAGGAATCATAAGTTGATCTTCAATTTATCCACAACAGTTGACCTCCTTGATTAAGCAGATGTGAACTGAATGAATCACTGAAGTAGAAAATAATAATAATAATAATAATTATTATTATTATTATTATTATTATTATTATTATTATAAAGGAACGCCACATGTGCGTCTGTGGGTATTAAATGAATACTTTTGTTTTTTATGATTGTGTTTGTTGCTGTAAACTTTATTGAGGGAATCATTTTCTGCTGTCAATTTGATGGAAACAAGCTACTACTTCATGCAACAACGTATAGAGAATCTTGTTTTATTGCTTAGTTTGGAGGAATCATTATCAACCATCCAATTTACCCCAAAACAAACATCTCCTCTACGTATACGGAGCTGGACTGACATCACCGATACTCTGAATAAATATGTTGGAGGGTCGCTGGCTGAGTTGTCTACCATTAATTAATTTTGCACTGAGTTGAGTTTGCTAATTGCCGTTTGACGGAAGTTTCCCATTCTTCCCCATCTGATTGTCACTGTTGGCGTCATTCTCTTTTGAGACCCATTGTTCACTCGCTTGGCTATATACCTATCAGTGATTTGTAACTTTTATTTATCGTAATAATATTTATATATTGATGGATTGAAGCAATTTTCCATATAAACAATACACAAGAATAATTAAATTAAAATATTATGTGTTTATATTTACATGGATCGTTTTTTATTGTCGCAATGTTACTTATTCCTTTTGCTCTTTTCTTCGATCATTTTCGTTCACTTAATATATATATATACCGGTAAATATATATATATATATATATATATATATATATATATATATATATATATATATATATATATATATATATATATATATATATATATATATATATATATATATATATATATATATATATATATATATATATATGACTTGGTGTACTTCCCTTCACCTCCTCGTGGGGATAAGAGGAATAAAATCGCATCTCGTTCCATCCACTGTATGAAAAGTTAAGTCCCTGAACGTTGGCAACCGTTTGTGTGGATACCCAGGCAAGCACAGGACAACTTGGCTCCCCCGGTAAGTCCCAGTCAGGGTGGTTGTCAATCAGAGAAATTAGAGAGGGAGAGAGAGAGAGAGAGGGAGAGAGAGATATGGGAGGGAGGGAAACTGACTTGGCCTGCCTGCCTGACTTGTGATGTTTGGGAGTCTCAGCTGATTCCACACCACCACCACGACGATAGCCAACCCGCACGCACCGTAACCCTCACAATAAACGTTTGTGTGCCCGATGGTGTGTCGTGTGGGCCCCCGTCGGGATACTTACCCTCGTCGGTGCTGTCGGTGTATATAGTGCCGACCAGCGTGATGTGTGCCAAGTGCTGAGTGACACGTGGGAGGTCAGGGTGCGAGATAGGACGTGGTGGGAACGCAAGAGTTGCTCGCCTCCACTCACACACGCTCTCAACTGCCGTGCCAAGGGGTTCAATAGCGACGGTGGCGGACTCTGGTGGCGCCGCTCGTAAGCTCCGTATTGATTGAAGCTTTCCCTCACCCTACTCCTCCTCCTCCCCCTCCTCCTCCTCCTCCTCCTCCACCTCCTCCCTTTCCTCCCTCACCCGGCCTCATTATACCCAAGTCTGTGATGGAACGAGGTATGGCATTTGTTTCATCTCCCTTCCCTTCATCTGTACATTCATGGTTCTTTAAGTTTTACCCTCAGTGCACCTTGATCCATCTCAGCCTCACCCAAGCTTATCTCACGTAACCTGACGAGGCGTAACCTACATCAAAATGCTCGGCCCTCCCTTCCTAAGAAAAACTTCCCCCCACCTCGAGTGACTTGGAAATAATGTCACCGGATCCTCCACACACACACACACACACACATACACACACACAAAAAAAAACACACACACACACAAAAAAACTCCCTGTCTTAGCCCTGACCCGGTTTGTCCTACCCTGTCCTACACTTTCCTTTTTCCTTCCCTACCCTAGCCTTACCCACCCTGCCCTTCCCTATCTTACTGCTGCCCCACCCTACCCTACCCAGTCCTTCCCTTCCCTGTCCTACTCCTACCCTCTCCTGCTATGTCCTTCCCTCCCCAATTTATTCCTCCTTCACCCTGTCCAACCCCACTTTACCCCCCCCCCCAATCTTACTCCTACCCAACCCTTCCCTCTCCTCTCCTACCCAAACCCTATCCTCTCCTATCTTACTCCTACCCTACCCTATCCTTTCCTATCTTACTCCTACTCCTACCCTTTCCTATCTTACTCCTACCCTTCCCTATCTTATTACCACCCTACCCCAACCTATCCTACTATTCTACTCCTTCCCTCTCCAACCCCACCCCACCCTTCCCTTGCCACTCCTACCATACCATACCGTACCAACAGCTGCCTCACCTGAACCCATCCTCTCTTCTACCTGCCTGGACACGCCCTCAGTCACCCCCTCCCTGCCGTCACAACCCTTCGCCCCAAGCCACTCACTACAGCAGGTATATAGCGGTCCGCCTTATGCTGCCTCTTTCCCTTCCTTCTACTCCCTCTTTCTTCCCTCACTCCCTCCCTCCCTTTTGTTTTCCTTCCATCGGCCTTCTTGTTTTCTTTTCTTCATCCCTTCTGCTCCCTTCATCCCTTCTACTCCCTGTTTCTTCCCTCACTCCCTCCCTCCCTTTTGTTTTCCTTCCATCGGCCTTCTTGTTTTCTTTTCTTCATCCCTTCTGCTCCCTTCATCCCTTCTACTCCCTGTTTCTTCCCTCACTCCCTCCCTCCCTTTTGTTTTCCTTCCATCGGCCTTCTTGTTTCCTTTTCTTCATCCCTTCTTCTGCTCCCTGTTTCCCTCCCTCCTCTACAAGTCGAGGGTCTGCTGCTCCTAAACTCAGTAAAGGCACATAAGTATCTCCTGACGACTGGATCCTTTGAGCTAGATACTCCTCCTCCTCCTCCTTGTTAATCTATAGGATTTGGGCGCCCCATCGAACCCGAGCCTCTCCTTTTCACTGTTTCTTCAATATGTCACCCAGGTGGAGGCATAAACAGTATATATTCACTCTATCAATTCTTGGTGACGACGACAACAATTATTAACTCAAATCAGGAAATACATATTTTTTATGGTGACAGAATAAGCTGGTTGTATTTTACTCTAATGCATTATTTTTCCGTGACAACTTCCCTCAGGTCACTTCCTTGAATCCCACAGAGTATTCTTGTATCTGTTTTTTTTTTTTTTTTTTTTACTCTGTGCCGAAGGGAATGAGTAGATGGTGAGGAGAGAACCTTCGTGTATACTTTCCCTTTCCTCCTTCTTAGGTAGTATTTATATTTATATGTATAGTAGTACAATATAGTACAGTATTTATATGCAGCACAGTACAATGCAAATAAAACTGAAACGTACTCAAGACTGATGATGAGATGTGAGCCACAAAACTCAAGTCTCTTAACCTCCTATAGTTACTGAATAGGTAAGCATTGAATAGGTAAGCATTGAATAGGTAAGCATTGAATAGGTAAGCATTGAATAGGTAAGCATTGAATAGGTAAGCATTGAATAGGTAAGCATTGAATAGGTAAGCATTGAATAGGTAAGCATTGAATAGGTAAACATTGAATAGGTAAGCATTGAATAGGTAAACAATGAATAGGTAAACATTGAATAGGTAAGCATTGAATAGGTAAACATTGAATAGGTAAGTAGTAATAAGACCACACCACCTCATTTGGACATCAAGGTCTGTGTGGGGCTGTGTGTGTATCTATTGTCATTCTTTATATTACTTTATATGAACTGTTATTCTCCTTGCCCAGCTATTCACTACCGGTATCCTTCTTTTCATCCACTCCTTCTTCCCTTCCCAACACTGCTCTGCCGCCTACCTTGTAACTCTGACTACCCTTCTTGTCTCTCTCCATTGCTATCAACCTTATCGTAATCTCCTCCCAATCGTGACATAACCTTCCCTACTATTATCGTCTTCTCCCAACCCTGCAATCCTTCTTTTACCCTGTTTATCTTTCTCCTATGTTTCCCTGCCAACCTGTCTCGTCTTCCAACCCTGCAAATCCTTCTCTTACCCTGTATATCTGTCTACCACGTTTCCCTGCCAACCATTCTCATCTCCCTCTTCTGCTACGGTACCCTTCTCACCCTGTATATCTTTCTACCCTGCCAACCTGTCTCGTCTCCCAACCCTGCAAATCCTTCTCTTACCCTGTATATCTGTCTACCGTGTTACCCTGCCGGCTATTCTCGTCTCCCTACCCTTCTGTCCTCTTTACCATATTCTCCTTCCTCCTGGCTAACCTTTTTTTTCATCTCTCGACCCTCTGTCTCGTTCCCTTTGCAAAATGTTCTACTGTGTGTTTTTTTTTTTTATCTCTTTCCTCTCTTTGCTCCAGCCCCTCCTCCTTCCTCTTTCTATCCTTCTCTCCCCTTCTCTTATCCTTCCCTCATTCTATCCCTTCTTCCTCCTTCCCTCATTTTATCCCTTCTTCCTCCTTCTATCCTTCCCTCTTCATCCTATCCTTCTCTCCCCTTCTCCTATCTTCCCTCCGCCTTCTGTCATTCTCTCATCCTATCCTTTCTTTCTCCTTCTATCCTTCCCTCCTCATCCTATCCTTCCTTCCTCTTCCTATCCTTCTCTCCTCTCCTCCTATCCTTCCCTTCACCTTCTATCCTTCCCTAAACCTTCTATCCTTCCCTCCTCATCCTATCCTTCCTTCCTCCTCCTATCCTTCTCTCCTCTTCTAGTATCCTTCCCTCCACCTTCTATCCTTCCCTCATCCTATCCTTTCCTCTTCTTCCTATCCTTTCCTTTTCTCTTCCTCCTATCCTTCCCCCCTCCTGCCTCCTCTCTTATTTTCCTTACCTACCTACCTACCTACCTACCTACCTACCTACCTACCTACCTACCTACCTATCTGCCTACCTACCTACCTACCTACCTACCTACCTACCTACCTACCTACCTACCTACCTACCTACAAGTTGTTGTTTTTTCCTACATACAGTATACGTCAAATTATTTCCTGGTCTCTCCCTACATTTCTCTTCTACTTCCCTCCTCCTCATATACCTCTTCTCCTCCCTATCTTTTTCTTTTCCTCTCTATCTGTCTCTCCTCCTCCCTATCTTTTTCTTTTCCTCCCTATCTGTCTCTCCTCCTCCTTATCTGTCTCTCCTCCTCCCTATCTGTCTCTTCTCCTCCCTATCTGTCTCTCCTCCTCCCTATCTGTCTCTCCTCCTCCCTATCTGTCTCTCCTCCACCCTATCTGTCTCTTCTCCTCCTTCCTATCTGTCTCTCCTCCTCCCTATCTGTCTCTTCTCCACCCTATCTGTATCTCCTCCTCCCTATCTGTCTCTCCTCCTCCCTGTCTGTCTCTCCTTATCTGTCTCTCCTTCTTTCCCCTTCATCCTCTTTTTCTACCACTTCTCTCCCAATGGCCTTCTCTGTCTCTGTCTTTCCCCTTTATGACCTATTCCCTTCACAGTCCCCTCCCTGTCCCCTCTCCTCCCCTCCTAGTCCCCTCTCCTACCCTCCTAGTCCCCTCCCCTCCCCTCCCTCTCCTCCCCTCACATCTCTGTCTACCCTCTCTCCTTCCCTCCCCTCCCCTTCCCGTTTCCCCTCTCTCTTTCTCTCCCCTTCAATCCAGCCTCCCCTCTCATTCCCACCTCCTACCCCCCCTCCACTTTCTCCTACCTCTCCCCCCCCCCTCCACTTCCTCCCCCTCCTCCTTCTCCTCCCTCTCCCTCTCCCTCACCATCGCTTCCTGCTCTGAATTATTCTCGCGGCCTCTCCCCCCACGACCCCCCACTTCGGGATACTCTCTCCTCTCTTCCTTCTTCCATTTCTTTACCTCTCCTCCATCCATTCGCTACCTTCTCTCTCTCTCTCTCTCTCTCTCTCTCTCTCTCTCTCTCTCTCTCTCTCTCTCATATTCAAAGGCAGAGAGAAATGGGGGTAAGTGATATGTTCTCCCCCACCACCCCCCACCCCCAAACCCACACCTTAACCCCCCAAACCCCAGATCTCGATGATTAATTAGCCACAGCCTTCCCTCAACTCATATCTATATTTACACCTGGCTGAGAGAACCTTGCGTTACTCAAGGCTGGCTCTCGCTACTCAAAGTGAAGAAAATCGATTGGGTTGTTGGTATTGACAGGCAGAAAGACCATGTGGTGGGTGGCTACTTAAGGGGGTTGTGGTGGTAAGACTGGAGCAACCGAATCCTCCAAACTATTCCAAGCAACAGAACACTATTATTTTTGCTCTTCTGGTCCTGTTTCCTAGCATACTTTGGAGGAATCAAGGCACTCCAATGTACCAAAAACGAATTACCACCTTAAGGGAGTTGTTGTGGTAAGACTGGAGCTGCTGATTCCTCCAAACTATTCCAAGCAACAGGCCACCAATATTTTGTGTAAATCTGTTCCTGTTTCCTGGCATACTTTGGAGGAATCAAGGCACTCTAATGTACTAATATGTATTAGTACATTAAAGTATATAATACAAGGTCTCTATATAATTTGGTTTACTTTATTATTGGTGTTAGTTTTTCCCGTTGACCAGAGATGATGACAGTGAGGTGGTGATGCTAGTGGTGGGATAAATGGTGGTGGTGGTGGTGTGGTGGTGGTGGTAGTGAGGTGTAGGTGGGTTTGGTGGTGATGCTGGTGGTGGTGATGGCAGTGATGGTATGGTGGTGGTGATGCTGGTGGTGGTGATGGCAGTGATGGTATGGTGGTGGTGGTGGTGGTGTGGTGGTAGTGAGGTGTAGGTGGGTTTGGTGGTGATGCTGGTGGTGGTGATAGCAGTGATGGTGTGGTGGTGGTGGTGATGCTGGTGGTGGTGATAGCAATGATGGTGTGGTGGTGGTGGTGATGCTGGTTGTAGTGATGGCAGTGATGGTATGGTGGTGGTGGTGGTGGTGATGGTAGTGATGGTAGTTATCGTAGTTGTAAAGGCAGTTTTTATTTGTGTCAGTGTTTGTGTTTTGTGTCCTGTATTGTTCCTGTATTTTTTATGGTGATGGTGATGTGATGGTGGTGTATGTGATGATAGCAGTGGTGGTGGTGTATTTGATGGTAGTAGTGGTGGTGATGTGATGGTTGTAAATGTGGTGATGGATGTGATGGTGGTACTGCGGAGTGCTATGTATATTTTATAGTGGTGGTGGTGGTGGTGGTAGTTGTGGTGGTTATGGTGATGGTAGTGGAGGAGGTGGTAGTTGTGGTGGTTATGGTGGTGGTGGTGGTGGTGGTGGTAGTTATCAGTATTGTGTTTTCTTCGGTGGTGACGGAGGAAAAGGAGAGAGAGGAAGGAAGAATTGAAAGAGGAAGGGAAAAGAGAAAAAGAGGGAGGGGAGGAAAAAGAGAGGGGAGGAATGACAGGAAAAGAAAGGAGGAGGAGAGAAAGGTGATGGGGGAAAACGAGACAGAAGTTATAAGAAAGAGAATGAAGAGTAATAGAAATAGAAAGAGAAAAGTGAAAAATAGATAGAGGAAGGAAAAGAAGAGAGGGAAGGGAAAGGGAAAGAGGAAGAAGAAAAGAAATAGAAATAGGAGGAGGAAAACGAGAAGTAGAAAGAGAAAGGAGAAGTAGAAGAGAGGGAAGGGTAAGGGAAAGAGAAAGAATCGAAATAAAATAAGAGGAAAACGAGAAATAGAAAGAGGAAGGAGAAACAGCAGAGAGGGAAAGGAAAGGGAAATAAAATAGGAGGAAAACGAGAAATAGACAGAGGAAGGAGAAGAAGAAGAAGAAGAAGAGAGGGAAGGGAAAGTGAAATAAAATAGGAGGAAAACGAGAAATTCAAAGAGGAAGGAGGAGAAGAAGAAGAGAGGGAAGGGAAAGGGAAATTAAATAGGAGGAAAACGAGAAATTCAAAGAGGAAGGAGAAGGAGAAACAGCAGAGAGGGAAGGGAAATAAAATAGGAGGAAAACGAGAAATATAAAGAGGAAGGAGATGAAGAGGAAGAGAGGGAAGGGAAAGGGAAATAAAATAGAAGGAAAACGAGAAATAGAAAGAGGAAGGAGAAGAAGAAGAAGAAGAGAGGGAAGGGAAAGGGAAATTAATAGGAGGAAAACGAGAAATAGAAAGAGGAAGGAGAAACAGCAGAGAGGGAAGGGAAAGGGAAATGAAATAGGAGGAAAACGAAAAATAGAAAGAGGAAGGAGATGAAGAAGAGAGGGAAGGGAAAGGGAAATGAAATAGGAGGAAAACGAGAAATAGAAAGAGGAAGAAGCAGCAGCAGAGAGGGAAGGGAAAGGGAAATGAAATAGGAGGAAAACGAGAAATAGAAAGAGGAAGGAGAAACAGCAGAGAGGGAAGGGAAAGGGAAATGAAATAGGAGGAAAACGAGAAATAGAAAGAGGAAGGAGAAACAGAAGAGAGGGAAGGGAAAGGGAAATGAAATAGGAGGAAAACGAGAAATAGAAAGAGGAAGGAGAAACAGAAGAGAGGGAAGGGTATATAAAATAGGAGGAAAACGAGAAATAGAAAGAGGAAGGGGATGAAGAAGAGAGGGAAGGGAAAGGGAGGAAAACGAGAAATTCAAAGAGGAAGGAGAAGGAGAAACAGAAGAGAGGGAAGGGAAAGGGAAAGAAGGTTCATGACACCTCAGCGAGCCAGACTAAGGAGCTTTACCCAGAGCGGATAGTAAGTAAGGTACGGTTCACTGCAACGCAACGTCTCTCTCTACACAAACACTCTTTTTTTATTCACAAACACACCTTTTTAAACACATTCTTTTTTTGAACGGGGTAATGTATATACTTTTGGTACATTAGACTACCTTGATTCCTCCAAAGTATACCAGGAATTAGGACCACTCTTTTTTTATTCACAAACACACCTTTTGAAACACATTCTTTTTTGAAGGGGGTAATATATATACTTTTGGTACATTAGACTACCTTGATTCCTCCAAAGTATACCAGGAAATAGGACCAGATGAATAATTTAAATAAAGTAATATTATTAATGGTGGCCTTCACTATATTATATCCTTTTTTATATTCATCAGCTTCAGGATTGTATACTGCCTGGGTCCTTGGAATTCGCAGCCCATTCGTTCTATCTACTGTGCTATCTCCCACCTACTTCCTCCTCCTCTCTCTATG
>JAWQEG010008541.1:0-17117 GCA_033782935.1 Petrolisthes cinctipes
GGATGGATGACAAAGACGTTGGGAGATGGAAAAAAAAAGTTGATGACGGAGGGAAGGAACAGGGGAGAATAGAAAGAGGGAAGATTAAGTTATCATTAGGAGGAGGAGAGTAGGGAGAGGTGGAAGAACTTGATGAAGAGAAGGGAGATGGAGGAAAAAAGAGTAAAGAAAGCTATGTTACAAAAAGAAAGGAGGAGGAGGAAACGAGAGATAGAGAGAAGGATGAGGACGGTGAGGCAAAGGCAAGAAGGCTGAGGAAAAAGAAGGAGAGGAAAGAAGAGGTACAAGGAAGATGCAAGAGTTAATTAGAGATAGTGAGAGAGAAAGGCATGCAAATACTCTAGGGGATAGAGAGAATGAGAGTGAGTGAGAATGAGAAGTGTGGTAATAAGGAGGATCATGGAAAAAAGAGAGAGAGAGAGAGAGAGAGAGAGAGAGAGAGAGAGAGGAGAGAGAGAGAGAGCGAGAGAGAGAGAGGAGAGAGAGAGAGAGAGAGAGATTAATGAAGGAAAAGAGGGGAAAATGAAGTGAGGGAAGGTTGAAGTGAGAGAGAGAGAGAGAGAGCAGAGAGAGAGAGAGAGAGAGAGAGAGAGAGAGAGAGGAGGAGGAGGAGGAGGAGGAGGTAAGGGGACTAGAAGAAAAAAAGGCAGACAAAAAGATTGGTACGAAGTGAGGGTGAGGGAGAGGTTTGACAGGAATGAAACTAAATGTGAAGGATCTGAGGTAAAGAGAGAGGGAAAATGTAGATGGGAAAGAACGAAAGAAAGTAAAAGGAAGGGAGGAGAGAGAGAGAGAGAGAGAGAGAGAGAGAGAGAGAGAGAGAGGCACGTCAGGGAAGAGGTGGAATGGCGAGGAAGGGAGAAAGGTGGAACTGTAAAAGGGATGAAACGAGGGTGAGGTATGAAAAACGAGAAAGGGTGGAAGGGAAGTGGAGGGGAGAAAAGACGAACAGACTGAGGCACAAGAAGAAATAAAGTGACAGAACTAAAGGATATGACGAGTAAAGTGGAAAACGATTTGGAGAAAAGGCGAATACACCACATACAGGATGCTATGCGAATATATACATACATACATACATACATACGTACGTAAATTTGTTGTATATACAGAACGAAAAAGAAAACCAAATATGTTACTCTAAGAATACAAACTCAAGATTTGGAGTTGTATTCAGAACGTGTAACAGTAGTGGGCAACAGGTGAGGAAAGAATTGGTGATTATAAACTTGATTAATGAACGAAATATTATGAAAATGGACGAACATTATAGGTAGAATGATAGAGAGAGAGAATACAGGCGGGCTGGTTAATGGAGGGTGGAATGAACAGGTAGGATTTTGGCAGTGGAGTGATTGACAAGTGGAGTATTTGACAATTGAGGAGTTAGTTAGACAAATGGAGTAAATATGAAGTACAACATGGTACATAAATAATGATAAAACAATAATGACAAAGAAGTATAGGGATGTGACTTACAGTTGGTGAATAGACTGCTGTGAACCTGTCTGTGATGAAGAGATTATAATGATGGAGTAATAGTAGTGTGAGGACGATGCGACGATGAGGAAGTTATGGAGATAAATGGATGCATACAAAAAGGTAGAGTGATGAAGAGGCTACGTGATGACGAGGTAAGGTATAATGAAAAGGCAGAATGAGAAGGAAAAAGAATCTGGTCCACAAAAACAGCCAAGTGATAGAGTGGTTTTCTTTACCTCGGCCCGATCTGTATCTTTAGGGCCACCAGCGACCACTGAGCTGATAAAAGAGGCCTTTGACGATGTAGACAGAGCGGTGATGGGACAGTGATCCCTTCCCTATTCCTCTTTGTGTTAGCCTCCCCCCTCACCTCACCTCACCTCACTGCCAGCCTTACCTCTCTTCCCCCTTGTGGTGGAGTCTCTCTCTCTCTCTCTCTCTCTCTCTCTCTCTCTCTCTCTCTCTCTCTCTCTCTCTCTCTCTCTCTCTCTCTCTCTCTCTCTCTCTCTCTCTCTCTCTCTCTCTCTCTCTCTCTCTCTCTCTCTCTCTCTCTCTTTTTCATTCCTTTTCCTACTTCACTCTGCAATCACCGTCTTCCTCTCCTCTCAGTCTTCACTCTTCAACTTTACTCCTCCACTTTTCGTCCCCAGTTCACAATATCCTCTTTCCCTCTCTCCTTCTCTCCTTCCTTTCCGGGCACTGGGTTGATGCAGTGGGAGTGTTCCAACTTCTCGCCTCCTCGTAGTTGGCCCGGGTGCTCTAGGCTCGTCATTGAACGTAAACAGGGTAGGGAAGGGTTTGGTAGCACGGTCTGGTAACCTAAGTACGAGTTATAGGCACTGCATGGCCTAGTTAAGGTGAAATTTGTATCCTTTTCTCGACCACTCTTTACCCAACACCCAGTCGTTTCAGCCCTCGTATCTTTCCCGTACTTTTATCTCGCCCGTTTCTTTCTCCTTTGTTACTTACATTTTAACGATATTTACCCTTTCATTCTGTCTCATTATTTACATTTCTTTTAATTTTACACTTCACTCTTCATTGCCTCCATTATCTGTTATAAAAAATGTCATGCCCTACATAATTCAGAGATTCACAGCAAAGCACTCTGGGCGGAGAGATGTAAACAATTTTTACTCCAATGAAATTAGGTTTTTAGTTTGAGCTGTATAAAATCTGCCTGACCTGAATTAGTGAAGTGGTCGCCTGGTCTGAATGAGAGATGAGAGCCACATCCCCACATGAAGTGAGATTACGACACTGAGCAAGGGAGGATGATCTGGGGTGATGCTCATGGCCATAATCTTTACGCTCGTTTCCTCACGGCCATAAAAAAAACACGAAGAGCATCGTTGTGTTCTAGGCAGTATCGTAATCTGAGGCATATAAATGATGTCATGTTGGTGCGCCGATTGTAAGCTGTCCCGAATGCCAAGGTCTCAGAAATACAGAAAATGAAGTGCATTTGTATTTAGTGTATAAACCCTTGACTTGGTCCTGGCCAGAAAGAGGGAAAGGAGTTTGCTCTTTTCATATGTATTCCCCGCCATAAGTGCTGTCGCCTTTCACAACTGATGGTGACTTGTGAAATTTGTATTGTCGCGAGGCCACTAATCACAGGGTTCATGGTAAAACACAAAAGACCAAACTCCGAGCACACAACGCTGTATTTTACGAGTTCAATAAAAAAAAAAAAAAGAGTTGACACAATTCTCTTCGTATTGGTTGAACAAGTACGAAATAGGCTATATTACCTAGAGTAAGTTACCTTACTTTGAAATGGAACCCTAGCCCATCGGTTGTGAGACAAGGTAGGAACCCACTAGACCATGTCACACTATAAGCGTCAGACAATCTGATTTTTACTAAAACCCAAGGTACACGTGAATAAGCTCTGCAAATAAACAGAGCTCATTCAGGTATACCTTGAGTTTTAGTAAGAACCAGATTGTTTGGCTCGTTTAACGTAGCATGTTCTAGTGGTTAGCAAACGTGCCTCACAACAAGAATGTGCAATAGATAACTGAAGTAGCAATAAAGAAAGCTGGTGGAGAAAATACTTCCTCATGGAGATGTTCCTCGCAGCCCACAACGCATAATAAAATTTTCAGGCCTTAACCCAATTCATGGCGACAAACTGGAGTGATTCAGGGGTGCCCGAGTGGCTATCTATCTTCATGTGAGGAAAAGAGAGTAAGCAAACACCATTTCCGTAAAACCTGGACTTTCACAAATGTACAAGTAAAGAATTTTTACTAAATCTAATTCGATGGTTGTTTACATTTGTATAAACCCATTAAAATAGTTAGGTCTCAAAAATACAGTTGAAAGTGCTTTACGTGTTCACTTTTTCTGTAAACTAATGCGGATTTAGTTTACCAAGCAAAGCCAAGTTAAAATATATATATTTATTTAAAATGCAATAAATCATACCAAGGCTTTGCTAATAGAAAATCGGTTTGTAGTGTTTGTCGGTTTGCATATGATATATAGAGACCTTGCAAATTTGTGTGTAATTCATTTGTTTGTATCTGTTTAATAGACACAAAAGTTTGATTGTCTGTTTTGAAAAAACGTCACAATTCCTCAATAAAGCTGTGCTAAATTTGACATGAAGGTCGAGATGAACTCCAGAAAGATGCATTTATTTTAAACCGGGCTCGAGCTAAGTCTCGAATGATATCTCTATCAGATTAGACCAATACACGTACAGTCGCGGCAGATAGTCCTTGACCAGCTTGTGATGGATAGGTGTGGCCAGCTGTTTCGAACTGTGAACACGTGGATTCGTTGCTTCAGTCAGCTGCCTGATGATTGTATGGGTATAAATGTTTCGAATTTTTGGACGCTCCTATGTTGGTCACGGCTATCCATCACTGACTGGTCAAGGACTATTTACCGCGACTGTACTGTACACTCGCAATTCAAAATATGTATTCAGGTTTGCTTCGAATAGCCTGGTCGAGTATTAAGCAAGCTTAAGAAAATATGAAACAAGAATAGTGTTGTAATTGGTTCACTAGTATGTCAAATGATTTGAAACTTCATCAAGTCCTGGATACAAATATTGGATTGCGAGTGTACATAAACAACCCATTTTGCGCTTGCCCTATTCAGTCAGAATCTCTTGCTGAATTGATTCTTGGTGGCAGCCACGCAATCACGAAGCGTCCATTTCCAGTCTGAGTAGCTCGATATGACCAGCCCTGGCCTGTACACCACTACAGACTCTCTCTTCCACCTTGTCACAGCTGGAAGGGATTTGACTGTTGCACTGAGCATGTACTCTTCAGTCGACCTATGAAGTATCTACCTAATGAATATTGTTATGCCAAAGTGATCTGAAATCAACTTTATAAAATATAGTCTCATTTCTAAAAAAAAAAAGAAAAAAAAAGTCTTTCGAGTAATAAGGTCTCCTGAGCTTATTTGTACTGTGGTGTATATCATACATGCAATAAGCTGGTCTCGTTTTGTGGATATAGTATACATAACAATGTGAAATGAACTTCATTTCAAAGTTTACTGGAACGGAAAGGCGAGTTTTGGTCGTAACTGTACATCATATTTCCAGACGAGAATTATTATTACACGTGCCAAAACCCACAGAGGTAATACATAGCCGAGTACGGTACCACATCTCCCACATTATTACCAGCAGTAGTGCTCGTAAATATTACCAGTACATTTTAGAATTGTTCCAGTACAGTGAATATTAACGCCAACCATTAGGACATGCATCCGCTTCACACTCGAGGCAATGTACTGGCACTCATAAAAGTTTCTGGACACATTTTCTGGTTAACAATAGGGTTGCACGGACGAATAATTAAGAGAATTTCCCATGACAGCATTTTCTAGCAGTATGAATTCAGAGTAGTATATTATTTTCCACTATTATGTGAGTACCTGCAAATGTGTGTGTCCCTGGGTAATACTTGGATTTATATATGCTGACCAAACCACAGTCAGAAATGAAGAAGAGCAAAGGTTTACCTCGATTTTCATCTTTTTTGTCCAGTAGTTTTTCTTTGGTATGCTTCCTCACAAGGTTTGGAATAATTGATAATATAAAATGTACCCAAAGTATATATATATTACCCTTTTAACATATTGTCGTACACATAATAGCTTTCCTTTCTATCGTGAACAGTATATTATATAGCTTCTCTTTCTATCGTGAGCAGTATATAACTTTCCGTCCTTTTGGTACACAGTATATAGCTTCCATTCATTTTGTGACCAATATAATTATAAAGCAATCCTTCCCCACCACTGTGTATTGATTTCCTTCCCCACCACTGTGTATAGCTTTCTTTCCCCACCACTGAATATTGCTTTCCTTCCCCACCACTGAGTATAGCTTTCCTTCCCCACCACTGTGTATAGCTTTCCTTCCCCACCACTGTGTATAGCTTTCCTTCCCCACCACTGAATATTGCTTTCTTTCCCCACAACTGAGTATTACTTTCCTTCCCCACCACTGTGTATTGCTTTCCTTCCCCACCACTGTGTATTGCTTTCTTTCCCCACCACTGTGTATATCTTTCCTTCCCCACCACTGTGTATAGCTTTCCTTCCCCACCACTGTGTATTGCTTTCCTTTGCTAGCCACCTGCCCCCAGCCACACATACTCCCATCTTCGTGTTAAGCCTCTTACCACCCCCAGGCTTCCCACTCTCGACCTGCTGCCTCTAACTTCCTCCCCTCACCTCCTGTTGTACCGTCTTAGCCTACTCCAGACTTGCTACCCTTCGTCTCCTGTCTCCTCTTCGTCTCCTTCTCCTTCTTCTTCTCTGCTGGCTTTAATCTCTGGGACTTTTTCGTTTCATCCCCTCGGTTCCTGCAGTGTGTGTGTGTGTATGTATGTGTGTGTGTGTGTGTGTGTGTGTGTGTGTGTGTGTGTGTGTGTGTGTGTGTGTGTGTGTGTGTGTGTGTATGTGTGTGTGTGTGTGTGTGTGTGTGTGTGTGTGTGTGTGTGTCGCCATAATCCCTGTCTCTCACTGTCTGCTCATATATTATTTATCTTTATATTACTTATCTTATATTACCTATTTACAATCCTTGCCTATAATATACTTTTATTATTATCACTGATGTCTGTCTTCTCGACCTGCGTTTTGTACCTCTAATCTTTGTCTCATACAGTTTATCCAATTTGTATGTTTTCTTGCTCAATTTCTTCATTGTTTGTTGTGTATTCCACGTCTGCAATCATTTGTCTCTTTCCATTCGCCTCTTGCACGTTCCCAGTCCCTTGGCTCCAATTAGATGCCTCCAGTCCCATGTCTCAAATCTCTTCGAACCCTGTACTCTTTGTCTCTGTCTCTTCCTCCTCTTCCTCCTCCTCCATTTCCTCCTTCTCCTCCTTCTCCTCCTAATCCTCCTCCTCCTCCTCCCCAATCCTCCTTAAGTCCTACCCAGGATCTCCTACCCTTAAAGGATATACTTGTAGTTGGTCTGCCTTGTCACACAGTATAGAGAAACCACCAACATACAATACTTCACCATCATCATACGTACCCTAGATAATGCCATTGATAAAGACGATAAGCAATAATACATTTCATTATATCGTATCCTAACTCCAAAAATTTCCTCTTTCTTATATTTCGTGCTGTGGATACGTCCCTTTAAACCTCTTATAATATTATATGCCTCTCAAATCCCAACCCAACATAATCTCAATTGCCTGGCATTTCTAAGTTTGGTGAAGAAGTAGTGTATTATCTCAATATTGTTTTTCTTCGATTGATTGGTTGACTGATTAGGTACTTAGTTACAGTGTGGTTTATATGATTTGTATGGTGCATGATTGGATGGTAGGTTAGTATACAGGTTGGTTGAGTAAACACGGTACGTAAGTAAAAGTTTAAGTCAATCAGCGATAGTGTTTGTGAAGCATGCATGTAACCCCAGAGATAAATTTAAGAGAGGAATGTTGTTGTTACTTCGCATCATTGTCTTGTTTGACCGGTGAAGTGATCCTGGGAAGTACTGGCGTAGTCTCCCCCGGGGCCAGGTCCGAGTACCACCTTCGTCTGTCTCCAGGGCTCCATTTCACGTCCCAGGTTTCCATTTCGCGACTTCATACGAGGGTCTCACGCAATGCCACCTCCAGTACAAAAAAGACGGTGCTCGTTTTAACTGCCTTTGTTAAGCTGCTGCGGTTCTTAAGTGTGTTGGTTGCTCTTTTGTAAGTGCGGAAGTTAAGTAGTTTCGTGAGTGTCCCTGTTTTTTTTATGTCTCGAGTTAAAAGTGCTGGAGTTCTATTCCTTTTTTCCACCCCAAGTGTTAGCCTCTTAAGTCGAGCCCTTTGTTGAGTTACTCGGCTGGAATGTGCCGCCGTGTGACTTGCAATTGCCTTAGTTGCTTAGTGCACTCGCCGTGTTTAAAACATTAGGGGACACACAGAGGTAGTGGGTAGTCATTCTCTTCCTCGCTACATTCAGCACTTTTTTGCTAATATCGAGTTACTCATTGTATTATACACTGCCGCAGATGATGTTATGATCATACGGTAGGTACCATACAAATGAGCATGTAGACATAGAGTGACAGTTACAATGTGTTTAGAAATAGTCCCATATTGAAACGAAATTACGGTAGTTTGATTAATTGATTTAGCGTTGAATCGATGGAAGTTTACATGTCAAAGTACAACGCCCGTCTATACGATCTTATGCATTGCAATTATAGACGAGGAACTCTATGTGGTGCTGCAAATTTTGGCCGCAGTAACTGTGGGAGAAGTGTTTGGTGATTGTTATGGTGCTTGTTAATACTGTGGGTGTGTCAGATTCCTCTCTCCCTTCATTAGTAGAAATGTTGGTGTGTGTTGGAGCGTGCAGCAAATTGACTGTGGAAAAGGTTATGTATCGGAAAAATAATGTAGTGCTTCACTTTTCAAATATATAACTCACAGAATTGTTAGAGACCAGCTGCCGGATGTATTATTGTGAATCACCAGGTAAAGAGACCATCTCCTGGCAACAATGGGTAGGAGTGTGTTCAGTGTAGGTTGCTTCGTAATGGCTGTAATCCAATTTAGAGAGTATGTTTGCATCTCTGGTGGATATGGCAACAGGCAGTTTCTCCAATCATATGAAACTTGTGGCTGTCGTAATCTGGGCGTTTCACAAATGGAATAGCGTTTCTAGAGATGTTGACTGTTCATAGTGTGATATTTTATTGGAAGAGAACATTTATGTTTCGATGGTGTTGGGAGTACTGGGTTGGTCAGCACTGTCATGACTGTAGTAGTGGTCCCCCCATAGCGTCATGAATATTATATAGATAGTATGGCGTTTGTGGTAGCGTGGGGGTATTACTGCCATTTTAGCAGGTTTTATTATCGGTGGAGCTTGTGATTGCGATAGGGGAAGTTGCAGTGGTCGTGGTGTGACGGTGTTCCATGGCACTTTGATGGTGGTAGCGTGTTGGCTATTGCTTTCGCTTTGTTACTCCTGATGGCACAAGCAGTAACGTATGGTCCTGGAGGTGAACTCAATTACTATGGCTCTGTTTGCATTGCAGTTAGTATTTGCTATAACGAATGAAACGCTGCAGTTACAAGGCAAGACCATGAGGCCATTGGTGACATATGAGTACCACACTCTCAATTCATTTCACGGGAACATAGTTTTGTCGGCTTATTAATGGCCACCGATTTCTCTAAGCAGTTCCAGAGATTATATCACATACTCAAAAGTGCGTCAAGGTATTAGCTTCTTCCAGTTTGCCAACAAATCTTTACGCTCCTTTAAACGAGCCGCATCTGGTAAGACATAAAACAATTTCACGGCTGGCTGAACATCGTGCATACCCTTGAGCCTTACCGTGATAACACATATCAATAATGCCTCTCAAGTTTTCATAAAGATCAGCTCGGCTTGGATTCCAGTTCCACGTCAGTTGGGATCCAGTGCTGGTGTCCGAAATCGGAATAAGGTTATGCCAAATAATGGTACGATATTCCTGTTTGATGACATATATTGGGAAAAAATGAAACAAAATATTATCATAATAATACGGGTATTGAGGAGAGACACGCACATTGGAGGATGTATAAAATTATAATTAAAATAGTGACCCGGTTTTAATTTTTAACACACATCCACGAGAGCCTTATTATCAAGCTATTCTCCGCCAACGTTAGAGAGTTTTCCGGCAATTATGAGGGATTTGTAGCAATTTCCGTGCTGCTTAAATGATAGAAAGCTACATGTATATATTTCCCGAATACTCTTTGCATCGATAATTAGGTCAAATGTTTTACCGCTTTGTACGTTGGTGATGAAGTTTGAGATAAATTATTATTATACAGAATGGGAAACTATACATTGATGGAAAGATTATAGAATGCAATTTAGAATATGATTCGTAGATACAATAGAAATATATCCATACCTTCAAGTTTGGTAGAAGTTACCGAAATTGTACTAGCATTGTTTAGTTTGAAGGAAAAAATAAAGAGGAAACCCCGTTTTAAATTGTACAGTGGAATGCCGTAATAACTTTTAAGCACAATATTTATGATGAATGAAAAGAAATGAACGTGGAGATATTCCAGCAGCGAGGCAGAAAAACCCCTCTATTGAATTCGTCCTGATGGATGGACAAGTCAAACTAAAAATTGTAACTGCATTAAATAAAGTAAATGGAGGAAGCGAGCGGTGCTTGGGTCGGTGTCAGACAGGCTTTAGCTTAACTAGAAAGAGAAAGGATAGGAAGGTACATCGGAAATAATGGTAGTGAACAAAGCATTATAATAATAGGGATACGCTGGTATGTATAAGTAATAAATTACAAGATATACCAGTATCGAAAATCGAGGGTTGTTGTCATTCATAAGTTTACTGGATAGAATCATTTTAAAATATCCCAGTGAGAAGAAAGCAGTGGCAGAAAAACACACTGGCAATGCAGCAGCAAGAAACAAAACAACTTGGAATGGAATACGAGGATGTGTGGAACTGAGGCAGAAGTTTTGTGTTCGGGTTAATTATGAGAAAGAAATCTCAAGGTGCTTGAATGTAAATTGCGACTTCCAGAGAAATGCTGGAAGTTGAGTAAACCTGAATACTAAAGAGGAATCTTCAACTAACAAAAATATTTATTTCCGAATTCTAAGCAGTAAAGAAACTATAGCAATAACAGTAACAGAGACCGTGTAGTGTTGCTGTAGGTTTTGTACCCAGTAGTTAACTTGACAAGTATCCAAGAGCTGTTCCAAATTCCAAAGAGCAAAACCTCATTCTCTAGAGTAACCCAAATCAATCTTATCGGAAACCTAAACCTCCTCTAAGAGTAAGCCTTGATCCCCAGGAGTAAGCTTGCCCCGCCCCCGAGTAAAGCTGAGCAGCTCTGTGAAATGCTTGGTCAGGTCCCAGAGGCCGGCGCCATAACTCAGGGCGCTACGACCCCCGCAACGACCACCACCCAATGGATCTCGGCCACGCAGTGTGAGGCAGACGCAGCCAGAGATATGAGACCTCTTGTGCATTCCGGCAGGCAGGCTGGCAGGCTAGCAGGCTAGCAGAGAGCGCTAGCTTTCCTCTGATGCCACGAGAAGGGTGTGTTGGTGGCGTGGGATGGGAATCAGGGATTGTTAGTAGGATTGGGGAACTGGGATTGGTGAAAGGAAACTGGAGGAAAAAGAATTGGAAACAGGATGTCCAATAATAGCGTTAGGAGTAAATCTAAATGATGGTGAGTGAGTATTGGGTGTAGGTTGCGTGATTGTAAGATTGAACGTAGAATGTGACTCGTACAGGCTGAAAGTAGATATGTGGAGAATGGGTAAGGACAGGGTACTGATATTGTGCTTTGTTGGCGAGGGAAGCGAGTACTGAGGCGTGGGATTGGAAAATGAGATTGGATGTAGGTGTTGAGAGAACATAGGACTGGGAATGGATATGGATAGCTAGAATTGGAGTACTCCGTCAGTGTTGGGAGTAGGAGTGCAATAGGGATTTCTAGACAAGCTGGCTAACTCGGATTGACTGTGAGAAAAGAAACTAGGATGAGGACTGTAACTGGGTCGCATAGGATGGGAAGGAACAATAGGGAGGATAGAGGCGGGTACTGGAATGGGAAGTTGGGATTGGGGAAGGGAATGTTGAAAGGCAGGGGGAAGGTTAAAGAGAATGAGGCAAGCCGAGAACAGGAGTGTGATAAGAGGATAGGAGTGATGGTCTGGTTGGGAAGGGGAAGGGAGCAATGTCTTGGGGGTTGGGGAGGGGCAGTGGAGTAGAAGATTTAAACACATACTGTACAAGTAAATGTAACTTAGAGTTGAAAGGGAATCTAAGAGTAGTGGTGGTTGAAATAGTAAGAAATTATACAGCTGGTGTGGAGACTGTGTGCATGGATTTATACAGTACGTGGGCCTGCTGGTGCTTGTTATAATTTTAAGCACATTAATATAGACTATACACACGTTCGTAATCAAGGAAGCAAGTTCACACATATTAAGGGCAAATTATATGGTTTTAAAGAGATAAGGGAAAGCACCACGAACAACTGGATCAATAGGTAGTGACATGTTGTGATGCTGTTCCTATCATATCCACAAACCAACACAAAAGTTTTAATTTGATGGAGAGTACGTTCTGCGTCCTCCACTTCCCTCCATTGATTGACAGAGGGCCGAACGTTGAAATGGAGGGTTTGGTGAGCCGCTGAGAGGCTTGATGGTTGAAATTTGGATGAGTGGTTCGGTGGGTGGAGTGTGGGGTAAGGCGGACACTCGGCCCAGAGGCTTATAAAGGGAGGAGGCTGACTCACTTCGGAGCACGGATGCCAAGTTAGCTACTTTTTTTGATATTATATTACCAGTAGTGTAATTTTCAGTTGTGTGTAAGTACTGTTTGGTGCTTTTGTGTGCGAAAAATGTGAAAGAAAAGATGGTTACATTACAGTAGGTATATTTTGTTTGTAAGAGAGAGAACTTATTCCTATGGAAATTCCATTCCTATAGAAATTCAATTAATTTTTCACCTAATACATAACATCTCTGATAGCCTATCCCGATCATATTCGGCTGGAGGGAGTGGTGAGTAAGAATGAGCCTTCATCTTTGTTTTGCTTTCCCTCACCCTAGTAGATCAGTTAGCATACAACAAACAAACAAACAAACAAACACATTAGCAAGAATCATTAGGTTTGTTGTTGTTGTTGTTGGATGTTCCTTTGTATTCCTCTGTGTCCACCCATGGTAAGCTCGGAATAATGACTGACAATTGTACATTACTCGCTTGGATGTTATGGAGCAGAAACGGATTAATTGGTATACATTTGGGCAGGGGCCAGGAAGTAGAATGTGTTGTGATGTGCGGGATTGTGAAGCTATTCAAGGTAATGGCTAACCTCCCTTTCCATCCATGTTACATTTAGGACCCAGGAACTGAAAAGAATATTTAGTGTAGTATATCTTCTTTCACTTGGCGTGCGGATGTAAGAAGCTCATCGCCCGTCACATATGATTGTCGTAGAGGCCAGTATACGTGGTGGTAGCACCTCTTCAGTCTTACCTATTACGAAAACATATGTTCTTCCATACTGAATGTGTCTGAGCGTCTTGAACGAAACAGGACATGATTTTTAGCCTCGTTCACACTATTTTTTTTGTTTTGTTTTTAGAGCTGAGGACATTAAGAGGTTTTCTTGCCTTTGAGTATTCACCTTGCTCTATATATAAAAAAGCTTGGATACCCTGAGTAGCCTACTTTCCCACACCTTGGAAAGAAAAGATGAATTGTAATTTGATAGTGGTGATCTTAAAAATTAAGATGTAGTGCATATCTTTCCTGCTTATAAGTTCTTAAGCTTCTTTTAACTACATGTTTGTTCCAGATTTGACTCAGAAAAGTAAATGGTTAATTTGTCCTGAGGAAATTTGAACTTAAATACTACGGTGGAATAGACTTTGATCTGGTACATGTTGGTTGGATTTTGATCTCTGTCAGCGGAATGAGAAATGAAATATTGCAATGAAAGAGTTGGATCTGTGACGGTGGAACAGGATTGGTCTGTGGTGGTGGAATGGAATCTGATTTGAAGCGTCCGTGAGTGGCCATGACATCCATACCATGATTTATATTAAGGTTCGGAGGGACGAGAGGAACAGATTAATAACCCACTTCACAGGAGCCATCAACCAGATCACTGAAAGCCACTAATTGGACTAACGAGAACCTCTAGGCAGGAAAATTGTTACTGAGAAGCAGATCTGGTGTAGGGGATGAGGTGGTTGGTTTACTTTTGTGCTGGGTGAATGATGTGGTCGTGTTGCGAGTTTGATGGATACTTAATTAGGTGTGCTTATATTTGAGATGTGATGTTTGTGTGTGCGCTTCCATGTCAGAGCGTATACGTCTTAAAAATTGTTCCTCTTCGTCGTAGGGGAAGTGATATTTTACAACGTTCCTGGTTACCTTTTAGTTTATGCTTAAAGGGTGCGTTTATATTCTCTCATTTGAGTTTTGGGAATACTGTTGATATCATGGGGATAATGTTTTAGATATAGGATACCGGTGAATGCAAACTATTATATTTTAGATGTTGCCAAGGTCAATCCAATTTCAAGGAGAGTTTTAGAACAGAGTTTAAGCAACGAGAGAGAGCTGATGGAGAGTTGGACTGGTTGTTGTTATACAGAGTGAGGTGGAGTTGAAGCTCAAACTCTGCCTGAGGGGCAATGAGGGATTATGTTGGAGTCTTAGTCTGTGTGGGAGCAAGAGAGAGGATCGCGGAATTTTCGAGAGTTAAGACTCAGGAATGAGAGCACTATATATACTGGTGTATACATATATATATATATATATATATATATATATATATATATATATATATATATATATATATATATATATATATATATATATATATATATATATATATATATATGTGTGTGTGAGAGATGCGAGATGTTAGCTGAGGCGTGAATGAAGGATATTCAAGGTTGAGCTGTAATTCCTAGGCAACATTATGAAGCAGAACATTTTCAAAAATGGGGAAAAAAATCGATATTGAAGGAGTCAGCTATAGTAAAGAGATCAAAATTTTGGATGTGGGAAACACGTGTGAGGATAAGTAATATGACAGAGGTAAGAGTTACGAAGGAAATATACTAGTATGAGTATGAATAAGTGTGATTAGGATGAGAGGCATGAGGTAGGAGTGTGACGGTACTTAAAGTGATTGAAACGTGATGTATGACATGTGAGGCTAAGGAGGTGATGATGAGGCGTGAGGAAGGAGGAGATGGATTCTGACCTTCCGCACCCCTCATCCCCCCCCCTAACCCGCCCCCCCCCTACACACACACACACACACACACACACACACACACACACACACCCATCGGCCCCTTGACTGTCCCGACCATTAACCCGAGGCTCGACTCTCACGCCCCCCATTATAAGTCTTCGTTACTGGTGATTTGCCACGCTAATTGGTCAGTTCACTCCTAAATGCTCACGCTCCACCTTTTTCTTTTCCTGTCCCTGGGTTCAATCCTGACTGTTCACGCTGCTCTCTCTCTCTCTCTCTCTCTCTCTCTCTCTCTCTCTCTCTCTCTCTCTCTCTAAATCGCCACATTTTTTGCTTCAGAGTCATAAGGGAAGGGAGGTCATAAAAAGTCCACCTTCTCAACACACACGTGACACAAAAACCTTCCGTAATTATTAGAGTGCACTGGAGTTTATTAGATTCTTAGAAAAGCAGATTTTTGTCTGTAATTGAGACCCAATTGATTTCTGGACAATGTGACGGAAAACAGACTTCTTCCGTACACTGTCTCTTTCCTGCCACGGTTAGGAAGAATCAACATCTAAAAAGTCAATAACAACCTCAGGACCCAAAGAATTTTTTTATAATAATACTAGATTCATGTTACACAAACTCTACACAAATAATTGATATGCTGTCTCGAGAGATCTGATGGAAATGTGTTAAAATTGTCATATCTTGGAAACGCTCTTGTGGCGTCTCATATTCTGTCCATAATTAATGGAGTTCACTGGTCCATTTTAGATAATTGCATTAAGTTCATTTAAAACTGTATAATTTTGGTGATAGCTCGTCTTGGTCAATGGGAATCGATCAGGTTAGCCACAAGAGTGTAAAATATCTTCTTTGCATGTATAAATTCCCAGCAATTAAATTGTGGTAAATACCAGTACGCATTTACACAATAATAAATATATATACTTGTTTATTTATCGCTGTCAGATAAAGGGTCCTTTCTCTGAATATATCTCTTTGTGTTCCCACACTCCGTTCTCTCTGTCCGCTGCACCTTTTCTTTGACCCCTTTTTGATGGTGGACTGTCTTTTTGATGTTATTCACACCCCTTTATTCTCTCTCCCTCATGCGTCTTTTCATATTTCCTGCTCCCTCGTACCTCCTCCCCTCTCCTCCCTCCTCCCGCCACTTCTTTCTCTCTGGTCGGTCTTTTGGTGTTCTTTCGCGTTTTGTTCCTTCCCCTGCGGTCATGTTTAATCAAGGAAAAATAATATCCATCACGTTGAAATATATGTTAAAGTTACTAGATTTTTCTGAGGTTAGTGAAATGCATATCTGGTGCTTCCTTCCTTTAACGTCACCCGATGGTTGTGTTTAGCTTCAGCAAAGGATTAGGAATACGACCAAAGGAATGTTTACATGGTGCACCTCGATCGGTTAGTGTAAGGGATCGATCGCTTAGAGTGTTTTGGAAGGTCTCGGATTCTTCGAAGCAATGCCAGAAAACAGGGTCACTTCGGTACATGAGGAGGGTAGGGGATGTGTTTCCCTGCATTGTTCAGAGGGTTACTTACACTTCACCTATTCGCCCAAAACAAATACACGACAACTCTTTATTATTCTTTTTGGGTCTTGAACGGGTCGACCCATGAGCTTTTAACACCTTTTTGCATCGCTAAGCCAGACCTCTCACATTGATCTCACTCCTCTGTGCATATCCAATACCAACTCTCTCTCACTCTCTCATTGTTTTATGTTAATGCTTTACCTGTCTTCTGTTTCCTTTCATCCGCCTCTCTCATCACGGACCTTTCCTCTCCGTGTCTTCCAGAATCGCACTGTAACACGTTTTCTATGCTTCATATCGCTTTAATTTTATCTCAATGTTATCTTATACAATTTTTATCAATATAGCCATATCTCTCAAGTTTTTTTCCTTAACCAAATTGAATAGTAAAATAGTGATTAGTTCTTTAAGCTCTCTATCACGAGCATCGGGTGAAGGGATTGAGAGAGAGGTCTTGTGGCATTCCCAGTGACTCCTGCAAGGTTTGATGTCAGCTTCGCCCAGTAAAAGCATCGCCCTACTGCAGTGTCCAAAAATTATATGATCCTAAACATGGTATTTATATTATTAATACGGGATGTTTGGCGATCCCCATGGACATTCTCTGCTGAAATATAATGTTGGCTCGTTACTCATGTTTGGGATACCAGGCACTTGTAATCTAAAGGGATAAAAGAATCAGTCACATCACTTCCTTCAGCCAACTACTGTATGTCCCATTTTATCCAGTTCTTTGCTGGCGTAGCCTATTCTGGTGCCTCTATCTATTTCCAGCAAGTCTTTCTTTTCTTACAGTCCGCTGTTTCCATTCCCCCACA
>JAWQEG010008542.1:5000-18846 GCA_033782935.1 Petrolisthes cinctipes
TCCAACGCTTTTAAAAGGATCCAGTGCTTTAAAATATTTAAGTAATTCTCCATCGTTGATGTCGTTTATTTTTGGTCTTTCTGTTTCTGCCCCATGTATGATGTTGGGTGATACCGGCAAATTTATTAAGGCTTCATTTGTAAAATCCGCATTGACGTGTTCGTTGAGGACAGATGCAATATCTTTGTTTCCATTTACTAGACTCTGTTTTTGTTAAGTACTGGTCCTATCCTTGCTTTCACATTTTTATTGTATTTGATATGATGCTAAATTTTTATAGGATTCGTCTTGGATTCATTTGCTATTGTTCTCTCATAATTACACATTGCAAGGTTGATTTTTCTCTCACTTACGTTTTACATCTAAATATTTTATTATTTAGGTCAGTGCATGATCCTCAACGTGTGTATACATTGTACGCTTTTCTCTTGTTGCTGATAAATATTTGAATTTCTCGGTTCATTCAAAGATTTTTTTTATTATTATTGGTGAGCTTTTTCACTCTAGGTACAGTACCGGTACGTGTTTTCTTTTCAACTGCAAGTAGTTTATTCGTAAATAAATTACTCATCTTTGTCATTTAGCAGATTTATCTAATTTGTTTCATGTAATTTCTTTCTAATATCATTAAAATTCGCTCTTTTGTAGTTTGGTACTAGCTGATAGTTTTCGTGAACATTTGTGTTACAATCTATGCTGCAACTAATTATTTTGAGGTCGCTATTTACCAGAGGCTCGCCGACTACGCATATATTAATAAGATTAAGGTCGGGTGATAAGATTAAGTCATGTATATTGCTTCTAAGGTTGGATCCTGTACCATTTGATATAAGTAAAGGTTCGTCCAATTTTATGAGACGTTTACTTTCATTGTTTCCAGACCGAAGTTTCCAATTTATTCGTGGTAGGTTGAAGTCGCCTAAAATGATAGCATTTTTGTTTTCTATGTCTGGCTTATCACTTCTTATAATAAATTATCATGTTCCGTATTCGTTTTGGGGACGATATATTGTGCCCAGGATTAACAGTTTTCCATTATTTTTAATTTGACGCATAAAGAGTCATACACATCATGATTATCTTTATTTATTTCATGGCTCTCAAATTGTCTCTAATGAATAACAGAACTCCACTCCTTTATTGTGTCTCCTACATTTGGCAAACATTAGATATCCTGAAATCGCTACTTCCGCCAGATAGTGTTGATCGGTAAAATTTAACTATGTTTCAGTTACACTTATTATATCGGGATTTTCGGTGTTCACGTAAGCTTTCAGTTTATCTCTTTTTCCTATAATATATCTTGCGTTCGAATACATGAAATTTAACTCTGTCTTCGCCAATTTTAGAGGTTGTGCCGAACACGATGGGCTTATTGAAAATGCTGCTCGGAGCTTCCCTCTTGATCTGGCACCAGTTCTGGTTTTTCCTGACTTTCTACTGCCTATTTTCTCCCTCTGTACTTGTGTTACTCGCATCCCTTTCTTCCTGGGGGTTGGGGATTTTGGCTACACACTCGCCTAGAACTCTACCTCGCCTTGCCTTGCCAACACTGCTGAGGTGAAGGGCGTCTCTACTAAACAATGTTCTATCTGAACAAAGGTGGTGCCAAATGTCAAAAAATTCTGCATTTTCCTGCCTACATATCGCTTTTACCCTGCGATTGACTACCGACATTTTTCTAAAGTAATCAGGGTCAACATCATAGCTAGGAATGATGCTGCACACTGCTACCTTCCTTCTGTTTGCAAGTTCTTTTTTTAAGTTCCTTTACTTTTCCAGCATTGTGTCGGCGTTGTCATGCAGGAGGTTGTTTGTGCCTACTAGAGTTATAAACGTTGTGTCCTCTGGCGAGTTTTCTATTAAATAGTCTACCTTTTCTGTGACTTCCTCTACCTTGTGGCCAGGATAACACCTATTTGTCCACCTTTTTTTTCTATTTCCGCAAAATTCGCTCTCCTGGCCGCGTAATAGACTATCTCCCACTAGAGAATAACTAGGTTCTTCCCCAGCTTCGTCTTGTAATACTACAAATCTGTTGCGAGTTGTGGTGGCGCTGTTTAGACCAAACGGGATCTTGGCCGTTGCTCCACTTTTCACCTGAGTGAAACCGTCATTTTCCTCTGCCATAGGTATTTCTATTCTTTGAATGTTTCCATTTTCCTCACTATTTATATCCTTTTTCCCGACCTTTAAATTCCTTTTCAGCATTACTAACTCTTTTCTCATTTCCCTAACTTCGACCAAGATCCGTTCACTGTTATCACAGAACAGACAACAAGCATCTCTATCCTGGCTAACGAACAACTCGAGCAGGAATTGTCCAGAGCACAAGGTACAAGTGAAAGCAGAAAATAAAAGAGAGAGAAGCAAGAATGGAAATACACAGAGAAGGAGGAATGAAGGAAGGAGGGAATAGGATTTATTCAACAGGGAAAGAAAAATGAGAGAAGGACGAGGATGCAGTATATAGATAGGAATGTAGTACAGCAAGGAGCGTCATGAAGAAAAACCCTGAACAATAATTAGTCAATATACTACGACAAGCCTGTTTATTAGAACTTGTTCGTGTAAGGGACCCTGTGTTATCGTAAAACAATTGGAGATAAATGAGTCCTTCAAATATTGCTACGAAACACCACTTATCTGGAAGGAGTTTGTTTCGTGGCGTGGTCTGAAGCAATTAAAAGCCTCCAATTTTCATACACGATCACAGGGTCCTTAATTAAGGGGAGAGTCTCATGTTGGTAAATTGGAAAGTCTCTGATTCCTCAAAACAGACCAATTCACCAACAAGAAAATCTCCCCGTAATAGTTTTCAGTTGATAAATATAATAACGTTATACCAATAACGTTATACATTTTCTTTTACTTTATATTCATTTAATGGCATATATTATATAGCTTTCTCAGTTACGTATGCATATTAAATTATTGCAATTTATGTAATATGTCAAGAATTATCAAGAAACTACTAGCTTTTTTTTATACGGTAGTTAATACCAATTGTCCTTCATACAAATACCTAACCCCTTTCAAGGTCTCTAATGAGAGAGAGAGAGAGAGAGAGAGAGAGAGAGAGAGACTAGCGTGAGATAGAGAGGAGTGTCATCCCTTCCTCTTCTTCTCTATGATTCTCACGCTCCCTCCCCTCCCCTACACATCACATCCGGGTACAAAATGAGGCGTCAACAGGACACACTACTTCCGCTCCCATTCACCTTTCCAGTCTACATACTACTTACTGACTTCAGGCACCCATTACACACTCACTCATACAATCAGTCACTCGGATCATCATTTGTTGCGACGCAATGCACTGGCTACTGTTGTCAGGCTGATTTATGGAGAGAGAGAGAGAGAGAGAGAGAGAGAGAGAGAGAGAGAGAGAGAGAGAGAGAGAGAGAGAAGGGGGGGGGGCATTCAAACAGCAACAGACATACTGGTCCTTTCGAGGCTGCTTGATGCAAGACCCAGGGTGGGCCACAACTCCCCACATCATCCGAAACAAGACTAATTCTTGTGGGTGGAAAGCTGTCACACACTCCCAGAAGCATCCCTCGACATTAATCACAACCTATAGAGGTGAACTATACTTGGTCCTCTGTGGGTCAAGGAACACTTACATCCTGCACATCCAGTTATCCCCCACCACCAAGCAACACAACAAAAAGCCTTCTCTTACAAATGCAGTCAGCCGTGGACTGCCATCGAGGTGTTTATCTAGGCGGATTATAATAGAAAGTACGGTGTTGCAGTCTATGGTTTCACGAGGAAGACTATTCCACATGTTTACTACTCGGTTGAAGAAGAAATTCATGGCCTCGTGTGAGTTGAAGGATTTTCCGATGATTTGGCAACAGTTTCCTCTCGTGTAATTTGTTAGGTCAATTGTGAAGTATTTGTTGCAATTCATATTGTCGATGCCTTTGAATATTTTAAACATTTGAATTAAAACGCCTCTTAATCTGCGCTGGATCAGAGGAAATAGATTTAGTTCTTTATGTCGATCTTCATATAATTTGTTCCTTAAACTGAGGATCATTTTTATAATTCTGAATATTTTGCAAATCTAAGAGTATGTTCGTCTGAAAGGACGATATTTGCTATTTTTGTGTCGTCCGCAAACTTCGAGATTGTATAGGCGAGACCTTCGTCTATATTATTGATGTATATTACAAATACTGATCCTTGTGGAACACCACTAGTTATGTTGAACCAGTCGCATGCCTTGCCATTTATGACCATTCTTTGTTTTCTTTGGCTGAGCCAATTTCTATCCATGCTAGTATATTGCTGTTAATTCCATGCGCTTTTAATTTGATTAATTAATAAATGTTGGTTAGGAAACTTGTCGAATGCCTTCTGAAAATCAAGGAAAATAATATCCACTGCTTTAGTTTCATCATATATGGTGAAGATATTTTGAAGAAAATCTAGATTTGTTAAGCAGGAGCGCTTGTTATGGAAGCCATGCATGTTGGGTATCTTTGATTATATTAGTATTTTCTTGGTGAAAGTCTCCAGCAATATACATAATACAATTGAGGATAAGCCTATTGGCAGAGAGAGAGAGGTAAAGGAAGGGAATATGAATAGGAGAGGGGGAAGAAGATCATGGGAGAAAAAATGCAGGATGAAGAAAGAAATTAGAGCGATGGAAGAAAAGGAATCAAAGAAATCATAAAAAAGAAGAAAGGATAAACGAATAAGAAATCAGGGAGGAAGTAAATATGGGAGAAAGACGAAGAAAGGAAATAGTGGTGCAGAGTAAGGAAGAAAGGGAGGAGAGGTGAAGGGTAAGGAAGGAGAGGTGAAGGGTAAAGGATAAGGTTAATAATATGTGGTTTCTATGCGTGTTAGATCCGCTTGAGGTGGAGTTTCCCGGGCACTTCCACTTATCTTACCACCTCTCTCTCTCTCTCTCTCTCTCAGGGGCACATACTACACTGTTCCTGAAAACTCTCTCTCTCTCTCTCTCTCTCTCTCTCTCTCTCTCTCTCTCTCTCTCTCTCTCTCAGGGGCACATACTACATAGTTTCTGATAAATATACCGTTTATATATGTTTGTTTTGTTTGTTTTCTCTCTCTCATCCTCCGGTTCTGTATCTCTCTCCTCCTTCTCAATTTTTCTCCCGAATTCTCCACCTTCTGCTTCTTCTCTCCTTCTTCTCATTCTCTCATCCTTGTTTTCCTTCTCTCCCTTTTCTCTCCCCTTTCCTTTTCCTTCTCCTCCACCCAACCCAACCCAACCCAACCCAACCCAGCCCAACTCAACACAAAACAACACAACCTAACCTAACCTAACCTAACCTAACCTAACCTAACCTAACCTACCAACCCAACCCAACCCAACCCAACCCAACCCAACCCAACCCAACCCAACCCAACCCAACCCAACCCAACCCAACCCAACCCAACCCAACCCAACACAACACAACACAACACAACACAACACAACACAACAAAAGCCAATCCAACCTAACACAACACAACCCAACACAACCTAACACAACACAACCCAACACAACCTAACACAACACAACACAACACAACACAACACAACACAACACAACACAACACAACACAACACAACACAACACAACACAACACAACACAACCCAACCCAACCCAACCCAACACAACACAACACAACACAACACAACACAACACAACACAACACAACACAACACAACACAACACAACACAACACAACACAACACAACACAACACAACACAACACAACACAACACAACACAACACAACACAACACAACACAACACAACACAACACAACACAACACAACCCAACCCAACCCAACACAACACAACACAACACAACACAACACAACACAACACAACACAACACAACACAACACAACACAACACAACACAACACAACACAACACAACACAACACAACACAACACAAGCCAATACAACACAGCACAGCACAACACAACACAACACAACACAACACAACCCAGCATAACCTAACACAACACAACCCAACCCAGCATAACCTAACACAACACAACCCAACACAACCTAACACAACACAACCCAACTCAACACAACACAACCCAACCCAACCCAACACAATCCAACCTAACACAACACAACACAAGCCAACACAACCCAACACAATCCAACCTAACACAACTCAACACAACACAACACAAGCCAACACAACACAACACAACACAACACAACACAACAAGCCAATCCAACCTAACACAACACAACACAACACAACCTAACTTAACCCAACCTAACACAACACAACACAACCCAACCCATCCCGACCCACCCAACCTAACACAACACAACACAACCCAAACCAACACAACACAACACAACCTAACACAACACAACCCAACACAACACAACATAGGATCCGGCTTCTCTTTCCTTGTAAGATCCGGCTTCTCCTTGCAATGTTTCCAAGACACGTATGAGCTTGAAAGTGTATATCATGTAAGTGTCTTGGTTGTGTGTGTGTGTCTGTGTCTGACTATGTGTTTGTCTGAATATATGTGTGTGTGTGTGTGTGTGTGTGTGTGTGTGTGTGAATATATGTGTGTGTGTGTGTGTGTGTGTGTGTGTGTGTGTGTGAATATATGTGTGTGTGTGTCTGAATATATGTGTGTGTGTCAAAATATGTGTGTGTGTGTGTGTGTGTGTGTGTGTGTGTGTGTGTGTGTGTGTGTGTGTGAATGTGTGTGTGCACGTGTGTGAATGAATTATGTACCTAACTAACGAGAGTGTGGATCAAGAGACACACACACACAGACACATCCGCATTGTCTCCCAGGGATCCGGATTCCCCACCAGTCTGCGAGAACGACAGTCGCACCTTCAGGCAAACCCATTTATTATTTCATTTATTTATTTGTTTATTTATTTGTTTATTTATTTATTTACTTATTATTTTCATCGGGGGTGTAGGTTAGGTAAGGTCCTCGGAACGGAAAGTTAGGTTATGATAGGTTTGATTCGGTTTGGTTAGGTTAGGATAGGTTAAGTTTGGTTTGATAAGGTTAGGTCCCCGAAAGGTGAGGTTAAGTTAGCTTAGGTTAGGTTAGGTTAGACCCTGGTTGACTTAAGCAAGATTAAAAGAACTACAGTAGGTTAGGTTAGGTTAGGGTACGTTAGGTTAGGTTAAGTTTGGTTTGATTAGGTTAGGTCCCTGGAAAGTGAGATTAAGTTACGTTAGGTTAGGTTAGGTCAGGTCCCCGGAAGGTGAAGTCATGTTAGATAAGGGTAGGTTAGTCCCAGGTTGACTTAGACAAGATTAAAAGAACTAGGTTAGGTTAGGTTAGGTCTCCGGAAGGATAGATTAGGTTAGGCTAGGCCAAGGTTGACTTAGACAAGATTAAAAGAACTACTGTACGTTTAATTTACTTTAACTTGGCAACTGGCAGACTATTCAACTCGCCACACCTCGGATACAAGAGGTCAAAAGTCGTTGCGTTATCCATTTTCCAGAATATAGTTACAGTTGTTTCCGCTTCCAACTTACACACTTGGCATTAATACCAATCTTTCTGTCCAGTATAATTTAAAGTCTAAGAGAGTACTGCTGCCGGCAAAATTTCTTCTGTCTTCTATTGAAATTGTGTTTTATAAGTTACAAACAGAGAGAGTATTACAGTAACATTACTACATGAATACTTAGTGAGTCTACACGTTTCATAAGATTTTAGGGAGATACAGAATAGTGTTAAATATGTAGGAGAGAGAGAGAGAGAGAGAGGAGGAGGGAGAGAGAGAGAGAGGAGGGAGAGAGAGAGAGGAGGGAGGGGAGGAGAGAGAGGGAGGGGAAGGGGAGAGAGAGAGGGAGGGGAAGGGGAGAGAGAGAGGGAGGGGAAGGGGAGAGAGAGAGAGAGAGAGGGAGGGGAAGGGGAGAGAGAGAAAGGGGGGGGGAAGGGGAGAGAGAGAGGGAGGGGAAGGGGAGAGAGAGAGAGGGGGGGATGGGAGGGGAGAGACGGAGGAGGGGAGAGAGATGGAGGAGAGGGGAGAGAGATGGAGGAGAGGAGAGAGGGGGGAGAGAGATGGAGGAGGGGAGAAAGAGAAGAGTGAGGGGAGAGAGAGGGGGGAGGGGGAGAGAGAGAGAAAGGGGGGTGAAGGGAGAGAGACATTCCAGTTGGTCCAGTAACAAAGGGAACAAGAGACCAGAGAGAATAACACACATTGTCAGGTTTGGTTTGGTTTGGACAGGACTTCCGTTAATGCTTGGAATGATGTGGAAAGTTGTCATGTCATTAATTCCTAGACACGAAATTTAATACGTGTTTTAATTATGTTTAAGTCAGGAAACGTTTACGCCACAGAAATATTGTTTTTGTTGATGTTGTTGTTGTTAACAAATTATCATTTTTCCAAAGACGATGGATTTTTTTTTATCTCCGTTTGACTTCGTATTACTTGAGGAGGTAGAAACTGATTCCTCCAACCTATTCAAAGCAACAGGCCACTATTATTATTCTAGATAATAACCTGGTCCTGTTTTCTGACATACTCTGGAAAAATCAAGGCTCTGTAATGTACCCAAAGTATATTACCCTCCTTCATCATGCTTAATTAAGGTGGTAATTCACTTTTGTTACATTGGAGTGTTTTGATTTCTCCAAAGTATGCCAGGAAACAGGACCAGGTGAACAAAAATAATGGTGTTCTGTTGCTTACAATAGTTTGGAGGATTCAGTTGCTCCATATTTCCCCCTTAATTTTAAGCTGTAATAGAAGAAGGAGAGGTCAGCTGTACTAAAGGTTAAGATCTCCAAAGACAATACTGCATTTTCATTCATTAATATATCGTGTTTGTGTCTTTCGAAAATTCACTTATTCCTTGACACTAGATACAGTATTTTTGGACACAAGATACAGTATTTTTTACACTATATACAGTACTTTTTTATACTAGATACAGTATTTTTTGACACTAGATAGACAGTTTTGTTTGTACGTGATGTAGAAATAAGAGTTCAGCATTGGGATGCGTCAATAAATCGTGTATAAGACGTGTAAGACCATCCGTTGTTTGAGGGTCCCTGTGATCGTGTATGAGACCTGGTGGCTTCTGATTCCTCCTGTCTGTGCTACGAAACAAGCCTCTTTAATTTAATGTACTGTAGGTGGTGTTTCGTGGTAATATTTGAAGGACTCTCTAACCTCCAATTTTCTAACTACATCACAGGGATTCCAAAATGGGAGAATCTCTTTCTGGTGAATTGGAAGACAACTGATTCCTCCAAAAAATGCCACAAAACCCATTCCCTATTAGTAAGTAACAACTGGGTCATCTGTTTACTGGCATAGTGTGTTGGAATCAGTAACCCTTCAATTTACCATCAAATTAATCTCCCTTTAATTAATTCAAAGTCAATGAACTGGTGTCAACTTTGTTATTTTCTCTTACACCTGTTGATTTATTTATTTATTTATTTGTTTATTTATTCATCATTTTTTTTGGTTATCGGTGGGAGGGGCTTTTGATCCCCAGGGATTACAAACTATTCCAAAAATACCTAAAAAACATGAACATATAATCCTGGATGATGTAATTTCTTATATAAAAAAAAAAATAATAAAACCGAATAAAATTTTGAATGATGTAGCATTATAAAGCTTAACAACGTATAAAATCATGAATTATGTAACATTATAAAGCTTAACAATGTATAAAATCCTAAATGATATAATATTTTAAAGCTTATCAACGTATAAAATCATGAATTATGTAATATTATAAAGCTTAATAACGTATAAAATCATGAATGGTGTAATGTTATAAAGCTTAACGTATAAAATCATGAATTATGTAATATTATAAAGCTTAACAACATAATATAAAATCCTGAATGGTGTAATATAATAAAGCTTAACAACATATAAAATCATGAATTATGTAATATTATAAAGCTTAACAATGTATAAAATCCTAAATGATATAATATTTTAAACCTTATCAACGTGTAAAATCCTGAATGGTGTAATATCATAAAGCTTAACGTATAAAATCCTGAATGGTGTAATATTATAAAGCTTAACAACATACTATAAAATCCTGAATGGTGTAATATTATAAAGCTTAACAACATAATATAAAATCCTGAATGGTGTAATATAATAAAGCTTAACAACATATAAAATCATGAATGGTGTAATATTATAAAGCTTAACTTATAAAATCCTGAATGGTGTAATATTATAAAGCTTAACTTATAAAATCCTGAATGGTGTAATATTATAAAGCTTAACAACGTGTAAAATCATGAATGGTGTAATATTATAAAGCTTAACTTATAAAATCCTGAATGGTGTAATATTATAAAGCTTAACAACATAATATAAAATCCTGAATGTATTAATATAAAAAGCTTAACATAAGGTCCGGAAAGAGTAATTATCTCTGCTGTGTTGGAGTGGACTAATGTTGTTTTCCTTCCGTAGGTTGCTGCGTTGACGGTACTTTCCCCGCAATGAGTCAGTGTAGCAGGTTGGTCAGTCAGTCAGTGGACGGGGCGTGTCTCCATGGTTGGTTCTCCCTCCCTCACGCCCTTCCTGTGCCTCCCTTTCTCGGTCACTCAATCAACACGTCATATAAATTGTCCTCTTTCATAAAATTGTACTCGGGTTTGATTTTAAGGGTTGCTTGGACATTATCTCATAAAATTGTACTCAGTTTGATTTTAAGGGTTGCTTGGACATCATCAAAATTGTCCTCTTTCATATTGTTGTAACTTGTGATTTTAGCTTATCTATATTGCTCCCCGTTTTAATTTTAATGATTGGCGTTGCAGGATTTTTTATCGTGACGGAAGGTAACTCCGGTACTCTCAATCTTTCATATACACAACTGGTCAACTCTGGAACACTCTACCTTCATCCATCTTTCCACCTTACTACCACTTATGTTCCTTCAAACGCAATGTGTCTAGGCATCTCGAACGAAATTGGAAATGATTTTTTTTGGACCACTCTCACTATGTACTACGCAGATGAGGACAATTAAGCGGGCCCATAGCCTCATCTTTTTGGATAATAAAAAAAAAAAAAAAAAAAAAAAAAAAAAAAAAATAATAATAATAATAATAATAATAATATATTAAAAAATCTGGTGTCCGTCTGAGCACAAACCTAAATTCGTTCGTCAGTCTTTGTTGAAGGATTAATGTTACTCTGCCGACATTTCCTAGACATGATTACTGGCACCACACTCTTTGTAAAGCCAAGTACACATACAGGTCAGACAATAATTTAGTCATCACAGTCTCTATCATCACACAACACACACGTACAGTTGGACACAGGAATTAGTGGTCCAGCACAGGTGAAAGATACTTGTCTCTCCACAATAATCAGTGACTATTGTCCAGTACTTGCCTATGGTCGTCATCCCACATCATAGTTTCAGCCTCTGGTAGGTACATCTTATTGGTCGCAAAGGAATTTCATATTGGAAGGAACTGAGTATATTACACCTCGACTGTACAACAAATTCCTATGTCCAACTGTACACTTCTCCACATGCAGCCCCCCCCCCCCATACACTCACTCTACAATTACCATTACTCTACATTACATTACCATTACGAAATTGATAGGCGTTGAGTCCCAATAACAGTACCAAACCATGCAATCATCACACGTGTTTTGAGGTCACGTGAGGGTATGGAATGACTGCGTGTCCTTCTTATCCTCCTCTCGTTTTTTTTTTTTTTTTTTTTTTTTTTTTTACTGAAATTTGAAGTCATCATATTCTGGACCACCATCTAAAGTGTTATGAAGCCAAGTTTGTAACATTATGTAATGTTTACGTGTCCTGCTCTCTGATATTTTGTCCATTCATCGTCTTCCTGATCCTTGAAGTCATAACGTTCTGAACCACCATCGTGTGTGTTATGGGGTCACGTGACATTGTGGAAGGTCTATCTATCTCTCCTCTCTGATAATTTTTTTTTTTTTTTTTTTTTTAATGTTATAGTCATCACATTCTGAACCACTAATCATGTGTCTTTTGGGGTCACGTGAAAGTACAAAATGCTTGCGTGTCCTGTTTTCTCATTAATTTTGTTGTTGTTTTGTTGGTGGTGTCAGAGGATGTAACTAACACAACGTCACACTCGACCTTTATCTTCTGACAACCAAACCAGGATCCTTCGCCTTCAGGGAGTTCAAAGGCACCCAGCAGCAATTGTGTAGGGGGTGCTTGAGTGACTATCCATTTATTCATCCATTTATCCATCCAACCTCTGTCAATCTATCTATCTATCCTTCCATCCATCCTCTGTCCATCCATCCATCCTCTGTCCATCCATCCATCCTCTGTCCATACATCCATCCATCCTCTGTCCATCCATTTATCCATCCATCCATCCTCTGTCCATCCACCCATCCTCTGTCCATCCATCCATCCATCCTTCCATCCTCAGAGTCGAGTATCACGTTAAGGACCTTGTGATCGTGTATTGAGACTTTATGGCTTCTGATTACTTCTGACTATCCCACGAAACAAGCTCCTTCAATACAGGTAGTGTTTCGTGGCAATGTAGGAAGGACTCACTAATCTCCAATTCTCGGACTACACCATTTAGTTCTTAATAGGAAAGCAATTGCAATTCTCGTATGGGTGGATTCTGTTTCCTTCCAGAGTTTAGAGGAATAAAAAAGGAATGAGTGAAAGATAGCGGGCACAATTAAAAAAAAGGAATGAGTGAAAGAAAACAAGCACTATAAGAAATAAGGAATGCTTGGAGGTGATCTTGGAAGAGGGAGAAAGGAAAGGGGAGAGAGGAAAGGGGAGAGAGGAAGGGGGAGAGAGGGAAAGGGGGAGAGAGGAAGGGGGGGGAGGAATGTGTGGAGGTGATCTTGGAAGGGGGAGAGAGGCAGGGGGGGAGAGGAGTGGGTGGAGGTGATCTTGGAAGGGGGAGAAAGACTTTTTGTTTCAGACTCAGTAGGGAAACTCCCCTCCTCTTCCTCCTCGGTGTCTTGGGGTCAACACTCCCGATGGAACCTCACAAAAAAATCACACCAAGAACATATTTTGTGCTTCAGCTATTTCTGGCTTTTAGGGACCTTGGAATGTAGTCAGGAAATTGGAAGTAAATGGATCCATCAAATATTGCCACGAAACACACACACACACACACACACACACACACACACACACACACACACACACACACACACCTATATGGAAGGAGCTTGTTTGGTGGCACGGTCAGGAGGAATCAGAAGCCTCCATTTCTCGTATATGATCACAGGGACCTTAGGGTAAGTAGGGAAATACTGTGTTGGTAAATCTGGAGTCACTTACTGATTCCTCCAAACTATACCAAGCAACAACCAGGACTCCATTAATTAATTTTCCTTGTCTGGTCCTGTTTCCTGGCATGCTCTGGAGGAATCAAGACTTTACAATGTACCAAAAGTGTATCATCCCCTTAAAATATTAATAGAAACTTGGTATTCAGAGCTGATGATATTTGTTTGTGGGCAGATTTTCTTATTGGTGAAATGGAAGGTCTCTGATTCCTCCAAAGTATGCCAAGAAACAGACGCCCTCAGTGATACTAATAGGGGATCTGTTTCGTGGCATAGTTTGGAGGATATCAGACACCTTCCAATTCACCAACAAGAGAATATCCCCTTAATTAAATGATGGATTCTTGATGGCAAAAGGTTATTATCAGTCAGTCCAATTATTAGCTCATGGATGGATGAAGGACAGATGGATGGATGGATAGATGATGGACAGATGGATGGATGGATGAAGGACAGATGTAGTTGTAGATAATAGACAGAACTAACACGAAACGATTTCAAATTTCACAGGAACTCTCT
>JAWQEG010008543.1:0-45349 GCA_033782935.1 Petrolisthes cinctipes
AGGTTAGTTGTAGTGGTAGTGATGGTAGTGGTGTGGGTAGTAATGGTAGTGGTGTGGGTATAGTGGTAGTGGTGTGGGTAGTGGTAGTTGTCGTGGTTTTGGTAGTGATAATGGTAGTGGTGGTAGTAGTAGATGTAGTGGTTGTGGTAATTATAGTGCTTAATGTAGTGGTTATTGTAGTGGTTGTGGTATAGTTGTAGTTGTAATGTAGTGGTAATTGTAATCGTGGTAGTGGTAGATGTAGTGTTTGTGGTACCTCTAGTGGTAGTGGTAGTGACAGTGGTAGTGATAGTAATATTCATAGTAAAATTGCCGTGGTATATACAGTAATAAGCCTACACAGATGAAAAACAACAACAACAACAACACACCCACATTCGTTTTCCCTCTAATTAAAAATGACCTTATTCATTACAGTAACTACACAGGAATGAATAGTAAGAGAGAGTGTAAAAGGAAGAGTAAGAGTAAAAACATAGTGATCACCACGATTGTTTAGTTCCATTCATAATAAACTTAGTGATACATTCAGTGGAGGGTGTGGAGTTCGGTGCACCCTTCCTGGGACGACGGGTTAATTCATTGAGACTATAGTGTGTGTGTGTGTGTGTGTGTGTGTGTGTGTGTGTGTGTTTTGTTTTTGTTTGTTTTTCTGCTTCATTAAAACTCCTTCACCTAATTCCTTTTACCTTTGTCACCTCTTCTTGTCCACACCCTTCCCAATCACCACCATCACCACCACTCTTCATCTCACCAAAAATATAATAATGAAACATTTTATACTAACCTCCATAGAATGATCGCTAACATTTACACGACCAGCCAGAGCTAGAATAAAACCGCTAGATTGGCAACACTGAGTCCCCTCCCCTCCCCTCCCCTTACCCCCCTCCCCACTTCCCTAAGTTCCAATTATCCATCACGGAAACTTTATCCTCAGATCGTCACTTCCTACTCTCTCCTCTTTCTTGCCCCCTTCCTTCTTCCTTCCTGACTTTCTGTTACTTCCTCACCCACCATTATATTTCTTGTATGGGCCGGAGATGAGAAGAGGAGGAAGAAGAGGAATAGGAAGAGGAGGAGGGAAAGTGTTGTTATAAACTTTTCTTTTCTGCTGCTGCTTTCATTTGATTTTCTCAGCTAGTTAAAGTAAGATATAAACAGAGGAATAACACTGAAATAAAATAAAGCACACATGATGAAGCACTAACAGCATACATAGACATAATGAAACACTTAAAAATAAATAATGATATAGGCACAATCAAACACCAAATCAAACAAACGTAGGCATAAAAAAATAACTTAAGAAGACATATAAAGGAAAACTCACTGAAAGTAAACATAGACGAAAAACACTCACAGATAAATTGTATAGAGATAAAGAAGTGAAAGAAAAGACAGATTAGGAAGTACTGGGAAGAAAACAAATAGACGAAAGGAAGCACTGATGAAAACACGTAAATATTCACTGACAACAACAGGACCCAAACAGGAAGGAGTTGGAGGGAAGGATGGGCAAAAGGAAGGAAGGAAGGAAGGTATGGAGAAGGAGTGGGAGGTAAGGAAGGAAGGAAGGTAATGGAGGGAAAGATGGCGGGAGGGAAAAGAAGAAGAATGAGAAGGAAGGGAGAGATGGAATGACTGGAGGGAAGGAAGGGAACGATATAGGGAAATGGAGGGAAAGGAAAGGAGACAAGTGAGGAAAGTAGGAAGGAAGGGAAGGAAAGTAGGCAAGGAAGGGAAGGAAGAGAGGAAGGAAAATGAGGAAAAGAATGAAGGAAGAGAGATAGGAGGTTTAATGAGGAAGGTAGGGAAGGAAGGAGGTAGGGAGGGAAAATGAATAAAGGAAAGGAAGGAAGTGAGATAGGGAGGGAAAATGAGTAAAGGAAGGGAGAGAATGAAGAGAGATAGGGAGGGGAAAATGAGTAAAGATAAAGAGAGAGGGAAGGAGGTAGGGGAGTGAAAATGAGGAAGGAAAGGGAGGGAAGGAGGGAAGGAAGTAGGGAGGGAAAATAAGGAAGAGAAGGAAGGAAGGAGGGAGGGAGGGGAAGGAAGGAGGTAGGGAGGGAAAATGAGGTAAAGGAAAGGAGGAGAAGGAAGAAGGGAGGGAAGGAAGGAGGTAGGGAGGGAAAATGAGTAAAGGAAAGGAGAGAAGGAAGAGAGGTAGGGAGGGATATCACCATTAACACAAAGGTCACATCTTTTTACACGAGGCGAGGTGAAATTTGACGATAATTATAAATGTTTACCCTCAGCTTCCGTTTTCTCTGTTTTGTTGCCATTACGATATTATTAAGGACCCCTGTATGTATGTATGTATGTGATCGTGTATGTATGGATGTATGTATGTATGTGATCGTGTATGTATGTATGTATGTATGTATGTGATCGTTGTATGTATGCATGTGATCGTGTAATGTATGTATGTATGTATGTATGTTTGTTTCACCTGGTCTTGATCACGTCCTGGACACGTGCTCACCAACTGTTACCCTCCCGGAATGAGCTCAGAGCTCGTAGTGACCGATCTTTGGGTAAGGCTGGAACCTTTTTCCACACACCGGAATAAGCGAGAGTCACAACTCCTCGACTTACGTCCCGTACCTATTCTCTGCTAGGTGAACAGGGGTTACACATTTAAGGAAACAATCCCAAATTGTCTCCACCGACCGGGGATTCGAACCCAGGACCTCTCGGTTGTGAGCCGAGCGCGCTAACCACTACACCCACCGGGCTGTGTGTGATCGTGTATGTAGTTGTATGTATGTATATGATCGTGTATGTATGTATGTGATCGTGTATGTATGTATGTATGTATGTATGTGATCCTGTATGTATGTATGTATGTGATCGTGTATGTATGTATGTATGTATGTATGTGATCGTGTATGTATGTATGTATGTATGTATGTGATCCTGTATGTATGTATGTATGTATATGATCGTGTATGTATGTATGTTGATCGTGTATGTATGTATGTATGTATGTATGTGATCCTGTATGTATGTATGTATGTATGTATGTGATCGTGTATGTATGTATGTATGTATGTATGTGATCGTGTATGTATGTATGTATGTATGTATGTGATCGTGTATGTATGTATGTATGTATGTATGTGATCGTGTATGTAATGTATGTATGTATGTATGTGATCGTGTATGTATGTATGTATGTATGTGATCCTGTATGTATGTATGTATGTATGTGATCGTGTATGTATGTATGTATGTATGTATGTGATCGTGTATGTATGTATGTATGTATGTGATCGTGTATGTATGTATGTATGTATGTGATCGTGTATGTATGTATGTATGTATGTATGTGATCGTGTATGTATGTATGTATGTATGTGATCGTGTATTTATGTATGTATGTATGTGATCGTGTATGTATGTATGTATGTATGTATGTATGTATGTGATCGTGTATGTATGTATGTATGTATATGATCGTGTATGTATGTATGTATGTATGTATGTGATCGTGTATGTATGTATGTATGTATGTATGTGATCGTGTATGTATGTATGTATGTATGTGATCGTGTATGTATGTATGTATGTATGTATGTGATCGTGTATGTATGTATGTATGTATGTATGTGATCGTGTATGTATGTATGTATGTATGTATGTATGTGATCCTGTATGTATGTATGTATGTATGTGATCCTGTATGTATGTATGTATGTATGTATGTGATCGTGTATGTATGTATGTATGTATGTATGTGATCGTGTATGTATGTATGTATGTATGTATGTGATCCTGTATGTATGTATGTATGTATGTGATCCTGTATGTATGTATGTATGTATGTGATCGTGTATGTATGTATGTATGTATGTATGTGATCGTGTATGTATGTATGTATGTATGTATGTGATCGTGTATGTATGTATGTATGTGATCGTGTATGTATGTATGTATGTATGTATGTGATCGTGTATGGGAATTGGTGGCTTCTGATTCCTCCTGACTATGCCACGAAACAAGCTCCTTCCATATAGGTGTGTGTGTTTCGTGGCAATATTTTAAGGACTCATTTAACTCCAATTTTTTTTTACTACATCACAGGGTCCCTTAAACGGGGTCATTTTAATTCTATAGCAGCGAACTGGAGCCTACAGATTCCTCCAAACCAAACCACAGAACACAGCAATATTTATAAGTGCTGAGATGACGTGTGTGTGTGTGTGTGTGTGTGTGTGTTTCCTCTCATTGTTTGTAGGAATCAGATTTTTTTTTTTTTTTTTTTTTAAACCTATAATTATCTTACCATCTTATATCAACAGCTGACTACTACACTTATTCTATAGGACTTTTCTCTTACTAACACGAGGTGGGTGATAGAGTCGACAGAGGAGGAATTTCATAGTTACTCTTGACATTCAAAGGTGGAAAAAAAAAAAAAAAGATTAACCCCTATTGTCTATAAGAATGGTCCATGATTTAGTTGGCAAATTGGAGGCTACTGATTCCTCCAAAAAGTGTTAAGTAGTGTTTAAATAGTATAGTGTAGCTTAGCATAGTATTAATTAAGGGACTCTGTGATGTAGTCAGAAAAAAATTGGAGGTTTAAACGAGTCCTTCAAATATTGCCACGAAACACACACACCTATATGGAAGGAGCTTGTTTGTTTCGTGGCATAGGCAGGAGGAATCAGAAGCTTCCTACAATTCTCATACACGATCACAGGGTTCTTAATGATTATACTGTACTTTGACTTTGTATTATATCTGTATTACATTAAAAAAAAAATTCATTCTCTCTCTCTCTCTCTCTCTCTCTCTCTCTCTCTCTCTCTCTCTCTCTCTCTCTCTCTCTCTCTCTCTCTCTCTCTCTCTCTCTCTCTCTCTCTCTCTCTCTCTTCATTATTTTTTTGCACAATGTTGAATACAAATTAGGCAGAGAGGGAGAGGGTGATAATGACTACATAATGACTGTAATAATCTCATTCTCTCTCATTATCTCATTTTCTCTCTCTTTATACTCAGTCCTAAAATACAAATCTTTCTCCTTATCTCTCTTCTCAGTCTCTTTTCTTCTTTTGCATATTATCTCCTCTTCATCTCATTTTCATTATTTTCTTTTTATGTTCTCTCTTCCTCCTTCTTTTATCTTCATCTCTTTTCACAATCTCTATTTCTTTATTTCCCTGTTTTGTTTTGTTTTATCTTCCTCTACCCATCTTTTTATTCCTCTCTTTTCTTATTCATGAAAAAGAAACTAAAGTATATAACTGGGGCTAAACGTAGAGAGAGAGAGAGAGAGAGAGAGAGAGAGAGAGAGAGAGAGAGAGAGAGAGAGAGGAGGGGAGAAAAATACCTACCTCTTTTTTTCAGCTATACCTTGATAACTGAATGATTGGGAGAGAGTTACAGGGAGTTACGAGGACAAATTGCAGAGAGAGAGAGAGAGAGAGAGAGAGGGAGAGAGAGAGAGTGTGTGTGTGTGTAATAGGAGAGAAAGGGAGAGAGATAATGAAAGAATGTCTATGCGTTGCGTGTTAAAAAGAGAGAGAGAGAGAGAGAGAGAGAGAGAGAGAGAGAGAGAGAGAGAGAGAGTATGTGTGTGTGATAGGAGAGAAAGAAAGAGAGAAAATAATAAAAGAATGTCTATACGTTGCGTGTTAGAAGAGAGAGAGAGAGAGAGAGAGAGAGAGAGAGAGAGAGAGAGAGAGAGAGAATGTCTACACGTTGTGTGTTAGAAGAGAGAGAGAGAGAGAGAGAGAGAGAGAGAGAGAGAGAGAGAGCATGTGTGTGTGATAGGAGAGAAAGAAAGAGAGAGAGAGAAAGAATATCTATGCGTTGCGTGTTGGAAGAGAGAGAGAGAGAGAGAGAGAGAGATATCACACCAAACCAACACCATCACCCAATCCTCCTCCTGGCGTCACTGTGGTGGAGTGTTGTCTACATCCTCTTCAGTACTCTATAGTCACACCTCTCGCCTTTAAGGGACCCTGTGTTGTAACCAGAAAATTGGAGGTAAACGAGTCCTTCAAATAATGCCACGAAACACCACCTATGGGGAAGGAGCTTGTTTCGTGGCATAGTCGGGTGGAATCAGAAGCTTTCAATTCTCATACACGATAACAGGGTCCTTAAGGTGGTAATTCTTTTTTGGTACACTCGCAATCCAAAATTCGTATCCAGGTCTTGTTGAAGCTTCGAATCAGTTGACATACTAGTGAAGCAATTACAACGCTTATCCTGTTTCATATTTGCTTGAGCTCGCTAAATTAATACTCGTTCAGGCCATTCGAAGCAAGCCTGGATACATATTTTGAATTGCGAGTGTACAATGGAGTGCCTTGATTCCTCCAAAGTATGCTATAGGAAACAGGACCATACAAGCAAAAGTAATGGTGTTCTGTTGCTTGGAATAGTTTGGAGGATTCAGAAGGTGCTCCAGATTTACCAACACAAAATTTCCCCCATAATTAAGGGACCCTGTGATGTAGTCAGAAAATTGGAGATAAACGAGTCCTTCAAATATTGCCACGAAACACCACCTACATAATAGTGGATTTTGTTTCGTGGCATAGTCAGGAGGAATCAAAAGCCACCAGATCTCATACATACACGATCACACTGTAGATGATCAACCACTTATATCCCATCTCCTACTTTATCTATTCGTCCCACCTCGTCACTTATTGATCGTCAGTAAATCTCCCATTGCAGGCCATCGGAAAATTTATTACACTCAAGTTCTTTCACACGAGGTTTTATTATAGCAGGAATGATTAATAGTTAGTTCCCTGTGTGGATGGATGTAAGCTGAAATATATAGGGAAGAATTTGTACCCGTGACGGAAAATTTATATCATGAGACGTTGTTACAATTAAAAAATTATAATAAAATAAATAAATAAAAAAAAAAATTATCAGAAGAAATATATACTAATGGAAAGAACCTTGACCCCTCTTCTTACCTCTTGTCCCCCCCCCCTCACATAACTCCCCTTCTGTCCCTCCCGTCACCGCCCTCCCCCCTCCCCTCCTTTACCTCCTTCAGAGTGTCACGTATCACATAATAGGCAGGCGCCGTTCGGACTGGTCAATTACCGTGGCGAGAACGTGAGGTGAGTGAATCAGTGAGTGAGTTGAGTGGGTGAGTGGGTGAGTCATCAAGAAGGAACCCACTCAACAGGATTAAGGGGGTGCGGGAATAGGGGGACAGGCTTGGGGGGGATTTAGGGGGGTGCGGGAGTAGGTTGACAGGCTTGGGGGGGGTTTGGAGGGTGCGGGAGTAGGGGGACAGGCTTGGAGGGGATTTAGGGGGGTGCGAGAGTAGGGGACAGGCTTGGGGGGGGGGAGGGGTTTGGGGGGTGCGGGAGTAGGGGGACAGGCTGGGGGGGGTTAGGGGGGTGCGGGAATAGGGGACAGGCTTTCTACTCACCCCAAGCCTGTCCCCCTATTCCCGCACCCCCCAAACCCCCCCCCCAGCCTATCCCCCTATTCCGCACCTCCTTAAAGTTCGATAAAAAAAATAGATCCCTTTCAAGTATATTTATAGGTAGAGATTACTTAAGGAGCCTGTGATCGTGTATGGAAAGTGGTGAAGGCATTTGATTCCTCCTGACTATGCCACGCAACACGCTTCTTCCCTACAAGTGGTGTTTCGTGGCAATATTTGAAGGACTAGTTTACCTCCAATTTTCTGACCACATCATAGGGTCCCTTAATAGGATTCAAGTTAGGCAAAGAAAATCCGTTTAGGTGTATATATAGAAAGAGTTACCAGGATAGAATACAACTAAGAGAATCACTTGGATAGAATATACTCAATAATATTCAAGAAGGAATTCAAGTTAACTAAAGGGATTCAGCTTCAGGTATAAGTATGTATATATAGATAGATATATGAGTTACCAGTAGGATTCAAGTAAAAGTATTAAATTTCGCTTCATACACGAAATAGATATGGCATTGGTTCAGAAATTATACCAGGAATAAGTTTAGCATTTAGTACGAATAGTGGACAGTTTTCATAATAGCCTGAACAAAAATACGTGGTCTCAGAGGGATGGATATAAATAAAAATCTACCGGGAATGTAGTGATAGGGATACTATAGTTTCATCCTTATTTTTACCGGTGTTGTTGTTGTTGTTCTAGTGTTTTTTAATAGGTGAGAGAAAGTGGGAAGGTGAGTCAAAGAGTGAGTAGTAATTGAGTAAGTGAGAGTTTGATCCCGGTGCTGTGGTGAGTGACTGTGAGGGGAAATGAGTGAATGAGTGTATTAGCAAGCATTAGGCTATGTGAGTATGTGAGTTTGTGAGTGAGTGGGTGAAGAGTAAATGAGTGAGTAAATAGGAGGGTGAGTGAAGGATCTATTACTCTAGTATGTGTGTGTGTGTGTGTGCTGTACCGTATGTATGTATCTGTGTGTATTTTCTGTTTGCGTGTGTGTGTAGGGGCATTTTCTGTGTGTGTGGGTAGAGGTATTTTGTGTGTGTGTGTGTGTGTAGGGGTATTTTCTGTCTGTATGTGTGTGTGTAGGGGTATTTTCTGTGTGTATGTGTGTGTGTAGAGGTATTTTCTGTGTGTGTAGGGGCATGTCTGTATGTGTGTGTGTAGAGGTATTTTCTGTGTGTGTGCGTGTGTGTGTGACGGGGACCAGTGCGACAGTCCTTGTTGGTGTGGTTCATTATCAATTACAACACACCACACACACCACCACACACACGATCATCACCTACCCGGATACATACCATACATGATGTGTGTGTGTGTGTGTGTGTGTGTGTCTTGGAGTGGTGTGTTCGTGTGTGTAGGGAGTGCTTTCTGTGTGGGTGTGTGTGTGTGTGCTAGAGTGGTGTGTTCGTGTGTGTAGGGAGTGCTTTCTGTGAGTGTTTGTGTGTGTAGGGAGTGCTTTCTGTGAGTGTTTGTGTGTGTAGGGAGTGCTTTCTGTGAGTGTTTGTGTGTGTAGGGAGTGCTTTCTGTGAGTGTTTGTGTGTGTAGGGAGTGCTTTCTGTGAGTGTTTGTGTGTGTAGGGAGTGCTTTCTGTGAGTGTTTGTGTGTGTAGGGAGTGCTTTCTGTGAGTGCTTGTGTGTGTAGGGAGTGCTTTCTGTGAGTGCTTGTGTGTGTAGGGAGTGCTTTCTGTGAGTGTTTGTGTGTGTAGGGAGTGCTTTCTGTGAGTGTTCGTGTGTGTAGGGAGTGCTTTGTGTGAGCGTTTGTGTGTGTAGGGAGTGCTTTGTAAGAGTGTTTGTGTGTTTCTGTGTTAAAGTAGAAAGTGTGTTTTTATGTGTGTGTGTAAGTGCAAATGTCTTGGAGTGGTCTGTTCATGTGTGTAGAGAGTGCTTTCTGTGAGTGTTTGTGTGTTTGTGTATGCGTGTTTGTGTGTGAAAGTAGAATGTGTGTGTGTTGTTGTTCCTGACAGTGAAGACGTTTATTTACAGTCGTCGTAATAGTCATACTTCACTATGCTACAAAATTGTTTATAGTTGTTAAAGGGAGATTCTCTTGTTGGTGAATTGGAAGGTCTGTGATTCCTCTAAAACAATTCCAAGCAACAGACCACCATTATTTTTGCTAATCTGGTCCTGTTTCCTGACATACTTTTGAGGAATCAGTAACCCTCTAATTATTCACCTACAATAGAATCTAACTCCCCTTATACAATACATCTAAACATATTACTGAAGACCCTATCGCCTTTTAGTCAACTCAAATACTAAACACATGTCATACTCAGTAGAAAAACATAGATATATATATTAAATGAAAAATTGTATTGTCATATTCCTTGCAACATTTATTATTTATGATGAAAGAAGAGATTATTGTATCATAGTGTGAGATGATTGTTGTTGTGGTTTAGTGTGTGGGTGACTCTTATTATTACTGATGAAATTGTTAGGGGTTGTCTTAATCTTTACTTTAAAAATATGCACACTCCTTCTTCTCAGATTATATATATGTGTGTGTGTGTGTGTGTGTGTGTGTGTGTGTGTGTGTGTGTGTGTAAATTATTTGTGTGTAAGTTTGAGGGGGGTGGGGTGCCTGCGTGCATGTGTGTGTTTGTGTATTATGCCTGTGTGTGTGTGTGTGTGTGTGTGTGAGGGAGTGTGCTTACGTGTGTGTGTGTGTGAATACTTCGGTGTAAGTGTGTATGCGTGTGTGTATGTATGTGTGCGACTTACTTGTGTGTGTGTGTGTGTGTGTGTGTGTGAGGGAGAGTGACATACTTGTGTCAATTAAGGCGTCATAGGAAGTTGTGTAGGCGTCAGTAAATAATATGGAATGTACAGTTCTGGGCAAAAATGTCTTGTGCTCCCTGTTCGACTTTAAAAACATACTAAGATTTGTTACTTGATATTCACACACACACACACACACACACACACACACACACATTATTATTATTATTACTATTATTATTATTATTATTATTATTATTATTATTATTATTATGCTACTTGATATTCACACACACACACACGTATTATTATTATTATTATTATTATTATTATTATTATTATGTTACTTGATATTCACACACACACACACACACACATTATTATTATTATTATAACTATTATTATTATTATTATTATTATTAATATTATGTTACCTGATATTCACACACACACATTATTATTATTATTATTATTATTATTATTATTATTATTATTATGTTACCTGATATTCACACACACATTATTATTATTATTATTATTATTATTATTATTATTATTATTCAACGTCTCTCTCTCTCTCTCTCTCTCTCTCTCTCTCTCTCTCTCTGTATGTGTGTGAGTGTGTTATGGGTTTACAGATCACAACTACGCATTATCGAGTTGCGACGTATATTACATAGATAAACCATGAAGGAAGTGGAGGAAAAAAACCCCACTGACATAATGTATTTTAATGTGTGTTATTATTGTTCCACTAGACTTGCTTGTATGTTTGTTTGTTTGTTTGATGTGGGTTTATTGTTGTTTTTGTGAGTGTGTGTGTTTTTTTTTTTTTTGTGTGTGTGTGTTTGTTTTTATTTCATATCCACGTGAGTTTCTATTAGTGTGTGTGTGTTTGTGTGTGTATGTGTGTGTGTGTGTTTCTATTAGTGTGTGTTTGTGTGTGTGTATTTTGGGTGATTTGTATTCGTTTATTCTTGTCATGTTTTGGTTTATGAAGGTGTGTATTTTTCTGCGTACTACGTTGTGTGTGTGTGTGTGTGTGTGTGTGTGTGTGTGTGTGTACATTTTAGAGTGTGTGTGTTAGTGGTGTGTTTATATTTACTTGTGTGTATCTGTGTATGTGTTGTTATATATATATATATATATATATATATATATATATATATATATATATATATATATATATATATATATATATATATATATATATGTGTATGTTTGAGATGTTATATTTGCGTGTGTATATTTGTGTATTTTGTAAGTGTGTGTGTTTTTGCGTGTGTGTGTGTGTGTGTATATTTGAGTGCAATTACTGAACCTTGACCTTTGTATGTATTTTCCGTGTGTGTGTGTGTGTGTCTGTATGTCTCTCTGTCTGTCTCTATATTTACCAAGGAAAGGAAAACAACAAATACCTTTTCAACACTTAATTCAATGCTTTATTACCACACGCTACACACAAGAATTATAATACAGATAATTTCTTTGGCAAATATTGTGTTAAAAAGTTAAACAGAACGATAGTGGAATGAGAGATATATTTAATTAAGGAGGAAGTACAGTGTTGGCAAATCTGGAGCAACTGATTCCTCCAAACTATTCCAAGCAACAGACCACCATTATTTTTGTTCATCTGGTCCTGTTTCCTGGCATACTTTGGAGGAATCATGGCACTCCAGTGTAAGAAAATGTGGATAAAGAGAATTGATCGAAAAAAATGTGAGACAGGAAGGAAAATTAAGACAGACAAATTAAAGATAATATAGATAAGATATGGAGTAGAGATAGACAGATTCATTAGACAATAGAATAAAGATAGATAGAGAATAAAGATAGATAAAGATAGAATAGAGATAAATAAAGATAGAATAAAGATAGATAAAGATAGAATAAAGATAGATAAAGAATAAAGATAGATAGAGATACAATGGAGTATAGAGTTAAGCAGATAGTAAAATAGTTTGAGAGTAATAGTATTAATTATTAGGTGACAATTCATGACATAGATAGGTGAAAGCAACATAGATACAAATACAGTAACATAGAAACAAAACAATAATAATTTCCTCCATTATTTTCTATGTGTTGAATTAATTTCACCTCAATTTATTATATACATACATAAATGTTATATAATAAATCGTAATAATTATTTTTATTATAAACAAATTTGTTCTTACTCTAACTAAGAATAAGAGTAATAATTTTCATGATAATTTTGCATTTATACATAATTAAATATGTCGCTTTTAATTATTTAAATAGCATATTCTATTAATTTCTATACAATACAATAAAGCACCGTACATAATATATAATAATAAGCTACACGCAGCTAGGCTAACTTTTGTACTTAAATGTAAACTCTGTACATTCCTGACTTAGAAATCTGACTACCATAATAAGAAGCGATGTGTGTGTGTGTGTGTGTGTGTGTGTGTGTGTGTGTGTAAGAACAAAATTGGTGAGTTCTGTCCTTCCTACTTATATATATATATATAGAGAAAAAGAATAGGTATAATTGAACGAGTATAGATAGATAATGAGATAAGTATATACAGTCAAAGAGAAAAATTGGTTTATCTACTGGCAACTGTACTTTAGGCTACTCACTGTACACTTGTGGTCAATAATTCGAATACACAAAATTTACAAAGTATACAAAGTTTTCTGAAGCTACTCAAATCCAGAATTAGATGACACGGTTCATATGGCTGACAGATTCATTCCATCAATTCGAAATCTCACAAATGGATAAAATCAATTGTATTGCTGTAAATTATAAGCTCATCATTATAAAATACATGTTTTGCTGCCATTTTACACCACGTCAAAGATTAAGTTTGCTCTACATTAATTTTACTTACGGGGAGTTACTCGTGAAGAGAATTTTTCCCTTGACTGTACACAACTAAAGACTGATGCATTAACCATTTCAGTGTCAGATGAAACACATGTGGGGTGTATGTATGTATTGTATTTTGTGGGTGAGTGATTCAGTGTTCTGGCTACTCATACATGTACAGTCACGAGCACTAATAGGTATACAGCTTTGGTTGAAGCTTTGAACATTCCAATTTACCAACGAAGTAATTCCAATGGAGATCTTATTGTGCATTTATTTACTGTCTCTAGGTATTCGAAGCTCACCTGAATACTTATTAGTGCTCGTGACTGTACACTCGTAATCCAAAATTTGTATCCAGGTCTTGAAGTTTTGAATCATTAGACATAGTAGTGAACCAATTACAACGCTTATCCTGTTTCATATTTGCTTGAGCTCGCTTAATAATTATCGATCAGGCTATTGGAAGCAAGCCTGGATACATATTTTGGTTTACGAGTGTAGAGTACTTGCTAAGACTGTTTGCATATTGTGTGTATGTCACTGTACTGTATGGTGTGTGGTCGTGTCAATCAATGGGCAGCTTTCACAATCTTTAGTAACGAGCCCGAATCTACAGACAGACTTATTTTCCTATCTATATATTTATTGATTGCTCATTATGTTACAAGAATATGATAATTACACGGATAGTACTTACAGATAATTTAACAAAGATGAATATTATATAGAACAGTGATACAACTATAGCCTCTACCTATACAATGAAAAATAACATACAAATGACTTGGAAATTAGGCTTTAATGGAGAAGTTTTGTGTTGGTAATTCTGGAGCAACTGAATCCTCCAAACTATTCCAAGCAACAGAACACCATTATTTTTGCTCTTCTCTGAATCCTCCAAACTATTCCAAGCAACAGAACATCATTAATTTTGCTCATCTGGTCCTGTTTCCTGGCTGGCATACTTTGGAGGAATCATGGCACTCCAATGTAACAAAAGTGAATTATTACCCCCTTAAATAATAGTTTTTTGTAATAGAGGGCAGTGGAATATTTAACACACAAGATGAGGCAGAGCAGTACACACATTATATGTTTTCACTCCAACACTTTCCATGCAGACAGCTGTGAGGGGGAAGGTGTAACAATAATACTACTCTCTCTCCCTTCATACATGCAAACACCTGCACTAGTAATCTTTAGAATTAATTTAGTGTCCTCGTCTACATGTAGTATCAAATAGTTAGAAAAATTAGCACTGGGGTATATATATATATATTTTCTTTTCTAGGGTAAGTGGGTCTTCTTCGCGACGATTAACACAGTAAAATATAATCGTCTGGCGTTAATCTGATCAATCAACACTTGACGCCAAATGATCTTGATTGTATTTTGAAGGGTTGGTGCTGTACCGTACACACTTACTTCCTCTTCTCTTAATACAATCACTCTACACGTAACTAATAATAACTGTTCACCGTCACTTTCTTTGTCGTGTCTCGAGGCGAAGGTTGTGTTGTGTTGTGTTGTGTTGTGGCCTCAGGGGATGGAGACACAGACTGCTTAAAAAGTCGTACTAGTCGTCGTTTTCGTCGTCGTGGTCGTGTTCTTAATATTCGTGTTCGCTTTCTGCATCTTTCGTCATCTCTCACCACCAAGATATTTATCCTTCTCAGGTTCGGTTGACGCACACGTGGCGTCAATTTCATAATAGTTGCGTTTCAAATAGTTCCGTTTCCTAGTCATTTATATACTTTCCTACACCATCCTATTTCAAAGTATATGAGATTCTGTGTCATCTTAATCAATTAGTGGAAACTGTTTCTAATTCTGAGTGACGAACCAGAGTGTTACCTCATTCTTTATCGTCCACGTTCGTCACATACAAAGAGTTCATCGTCTTTATTCAGTGACATATTATTCTCGCATCTTTCTGTCATCGTCATCAACTCCACCAACATCTCTAATCATCACTTTCTTCAACATACATCATCATCATCATCATCATCATTTTATCATCATTCTTCGATATTTTTACAACTATTTTTGTTTTCTTTACTGCCTTCAACATTATCATCACCAACATCATAATTAAATCTTCATCACCACCACCTCCATCACCACCTCCATCACCAACATCATTTTTATCTTCACCATCACCACCATCTGCTATCGTGCTGTGTAGGAAGGAATCTGTGAGTGAGGAAGAAAATACACATGTTATATATACAGCAGGAACACAAACTATGGTTAATAATAATAATGAGGGAAAGGGGGGAATATTATTGTCATATAGCACAGCACGTTATATGCCAGTCATGTAGTGTGTGTGTGTGTGTGTGTGTGTGTTCTACCTGGCGAAAATGAACTGGTTTCCTTCCATAACATACTAAACTCGTCTCTTGTTTTGGGCATATTATCTAATCATTAAGTTGTAGAAGATTATCTAGTATAGTATAAATACTTGGTGTAAATTCCCTTGGTTTACATTGAGTTTGACGAAAATATCTAAGAAATTATATATGGTACTTAAAATGTAGTGATCTAAGGGTGATTTCTTATATACCTTGAAATTCTATCTCTATACTAATACCACTCCAACTCACCTCCTCAAATGTAGAAGCAGGTGGGGTCGAGGTCAGAGCATCTGGTGGTTAGTGTGCGCAGAGATTCGAGAGCAGCAGACAGTTCCCTGATGCTTTCTGCTGTTATCTGCTCGGCTGTCGTGGTTGTGGTGGTGGTGGTGGTGGTTGATGCTCCTTTGGCCACCACCACTCCAGTTACTGTTGTTGGTATTGGTGTTGTTGGTGGAGTTTTAGTTGGGGTTGGTGTCGGTGTTCGAGTTTTGGCCGCCTCTGTTGGGATTTCTTCTTGCATTTTCGGCTCTTGGGTGCTTTGGTTCATGGACTCTCGGTGGTCGTAGTCGTAGTCAAATGCTGAAGCGTTGTTGTTTTGATGTAGACTGTGATGTTTATTATGTTCCTGTTGTTGTGCTTCATTCTCTGGTTCCTGCTTTGGTACGGTTTGCTGAGCTTTGGATTCCTTGTTGTTAATGTGTTCGTATTCCATAAAGGACTTCAGGTCTTCGTCTTCTTCCATCTTCAGGTTTGCTAGTCCTCCTTCTCCTTCTTGAGTTACCTTTTCTCTTCTTGCTTCATCTTCGTCTGTGGTTCGTCTGTGTTCGGTTCGCTGTTTGTCATCGCTGTCGTTATTTGGTGTCCTCTTAATTTCCCTCTGGACTTCCACGTTGAGGTGTAACTCGTTCCTTTCACGTTCTACATCCTGTTCTAACCCTGATTCACGTCCTTTGGTTTCGACCTGGGCTTCTCGTTCGCACCTTTTGCAGTAACACTTATTGTTTTGTGTCTTTATATTCACCTTTTTGGAATCTCTTTCTGTGTCCTCCTTGACTTCTCTTGTGATGTCTTTGGGTACAGTTTGCATTCCCTCTTGCTGTTGGTGAGTTTTGTTGACATCCACCTTCGTCGTCGTTGTTGTTGTTGTTGTTGTATTATTCTCTTCTGTTTCGGAGTCGTTGCTTTTCTTTGCTCTCCTCGTCGGGGGTAATGGAGGAGGAGGAGGCGGAGGAGGGGAGAAGGAAGAGGAGGACAGGGAATCTGAGGTGACGATGGAAGGGCCACTGGAAGGAATAGTAATGACTGTACGAAGAGAAGGAGGAGAGGAGATGGAAGATGAAGAGAATGAGGAAGCTTTAGGTCGATAGAAGGGAGAAGGCAGAGCAGGAGAGGAGAAAGAGGAGGATGGGGAGGAGCTGTAAGAGTGAGGCGAGGAGGAGTAGAAGGCAGTCCTCGAGAACGGTGATGAGGAAGGGTGTGAGAATGAGGAAGATAAAGAGAGTGAACAGAAAGATGAAGATCGGAGTGACGGGCGAGGTGTGGATGGGTTAGAACACGAAGATGATAGTGATGGGTAGCGACGATGATGATAATGGTGATGTTGTTGTTGGTATTGATGATGGTGATGATGGACTCGTGATGATGGGTAAGGTGATGATGGTGTGGAACTAATGGTCAACATAGAATCTGAGAAAATAGTGGAGGGAGCATTGATGATGATGGAGGAGGCTAGTGATGATGCAGATGATGTGGTGGAGAGGGATGATGTTGATGTTGATGATGATGATGATAGTGAGAGCGTCGATGAAAGTGAGGGCTGTCGTCGTGAGGAAGGTGATGATGATAATGATGTTGTGGATGATGATAATGATGTTGACAGTAATGATGATGACGAGGGTTGTTGTTGTTGTTGATGTTGTTGTTGTTGTGGTGAGGTAAAGCCCGGGTAGTCCACTTCTATTGTTGTTGTTGTTGGTGTTGTTGGTGTTTTTGTTGTTGTTGTTGTTGTTGTTGTTGTGGAGTTGTTGATTCCATTCTTTGTATCGTCATCCTGGTGGTCGATGTTGAAGAAGAATGACGACGAGGAGGAGGAGGAAGAGAAAGAGGGGGAGATGTAGGTGTTGGAGGAGGATATGGAAGACGATGATGATGGTGATGGTGATGAAGGTGGAGAAGGATAACCCGTAGAGGCGTTGGAGGAACAGGAAGACGAGGATGAAGATGCAGCCGACGACGAAAATCCAGAATCACACGACACCCTAGACGTGGAAGGCGAAGAGGAGGAGGACGAGTTGGAGGAGGAAGAGGAGGTGGACGAGGACGAGGAGGCCAAGGGAGACGAAGGAGAAGAAGGAGAAGAGGTATATGTAGTAGACAAAATGGCGGTCTGAGGTGCAGGTGGGGGTGAGGAGGTGCTCTTGGTGGCGTGGTAGGTGGTGGGGACAACGCGGGGGTGGCGGGGCAGCAGGGACACCACGGGGACGGGAACGGGGCCTGGGTTGTTATGGGTCTGGTGGGTGTTGTTGGGGCTGGGGTCTTCGTGTTCAGAGTCGGTGTCACTACACGACTGGTCCAGACTCCTTCGCCATGACACCTGTTGACACCGGGACACAGAATTAGAATCATAAATGTATAGGTCTGTTTAATTAAGGGGAGGTTCTTTTGAGGGTAAATTGGTGGGCTACTGATTCCTCCAAACTATGCCAGGAAACATTAGGTTGGTAATTCTATTTTGGTACATTGGAGTGCCTTGATTCCTCCAAAGTATGCTAGGAAATAGGACCAGAAGAGGGAAAGTAATGGTGTTCTGTTGCTTGGAATTATCTACACTCCATTTATTAAAATATATCATCACTAACTGCTTGATACTCGTGTGTTACTTTATTGAAATGTATACATGTTTTTTTTTTTTTCATTAATAATATTCATTTACAGTCGCGGCACATAGTCCTTCACCAGGGTGTAAGGGGAAGTGTGTTCAAGGACTATGTGCCGCGACTGTACACTATACACTTAAGGTGGTAATTCACTTTTGGTACATTGGAGTACCTTGATTCCTCCACAGTATGCCAGTTAGCAAATTAATGGTGTTCTGTTGCTTGGAATAGTTTGGAGGATTCAGTTGCTTCAAATTTACCAACACAAAATTGTCCCCTTAAGTTAAGTGAGGTGTGGCAAAGTGAAGTGAGGTCATTGAGGTGAGGTGAGGTTGGTGGGGTTGGATGGTTTGGCAAGATATCAGGTATTGTTCACTTCTTGGTAACTTTATACACTTCTCAGGGACGAACGACTAAAAGACTTGTTGGGTGAGAGTATTGGTTCACACACACACACACACACACACACACACACACACACACACACGCCACCATCAACCAACCACTTTTACATCTACTATCTGTCATTCGTCTGTACATTATTGGCGACTTTTTTATTGTCTCCTTTATATATTTTTTTCTTTCCTTTTTAAGATAAATAGTAAACAGTAATTTTTAACACTGAATAAAACATCTATACCGACTACAATAAATAACAATGGAAATGAAAGAACGTAATTTGTGTAAGTATAAATTTAGACGATTATGAAAACTTCAGTCATGTTTACTGTTATGAAAAATCCTTCATTATCTGCCTACAGTGACTTGTGTAGACTCAGCTATACACTGATGAACGGGTTTCTTTGTTATATATGTGAATTATTAATGAATTACATTATTATTATTATTATTATTATTATTATTATTATTATTATTATTATTATTATTATTATTATTATCATCTCGGCGTGAGACAGAGAACATTTACTGCTATATTACTATACCATAACAATATACCCTAACACTACTATATTGTAACATATATATGACATTATATCATTATAACATATATATGACATACCCTTGAGGTGAGGGCCAGAGTATAGGTGAGGTCTCTCCGTAATACAAAGGACAGGTTACTTCTGCCATTCTTGGGCCATTCACTCTGCACCTGAAGGGGACACTCATCCTGACGAAGGCGACGGTCACTGTAGGGATTCTTATTGACTTCATGAAGGGCGTAATGAGAGGGACTGTCCTTGTTACTGTAACAATTAAGTAACAGTTGTAACACATCTGTTGATGTAGTACGATAGGACACCAGTAACGACTTGTACTGAGACTGTAACACAAGAAAAGAGTACATTATTATTAAGGTTTGTACCAGTAATATTATTATGTAGGTACCACCTCTGTTGATGTAGTACGGTATGACACCAGTAGTGACTTGTATTGTGACTGTAAACTAAGTATAAATACAAACCCGATGAAATCAACTGAGTGACTCACCCCTGACATTAACACAATAACAACATGAACTTACCACTGCCATCAACACATTAACAGTAACACCCTTGCCATCAACACAGTCACAACATGAACCCACCCCTGACATCAATACAATAACAATAACAACGTTAACTTACCCCTGCCATCAACACAGAGTCATGTACTCTAAGAAGGCCGCCCCTCTTCACGCCCACACTGAAGCGAGCTTCCCCCCGTGGGCGGCATTGCTGCAGCTCTGCAGGGCGGGCGTGGTCCTCCAGCACCAGCAGACGTCTGGCAGGGGCACCGCCCCCCGGGGCTCGTACCACCACCTCCATGGTAACAAAGAACAGGTTGGGGTCCCGGTGACGCAGACGAAACTTTGCCAACAACATCATTACCAACTGACGACACGTGGCCTCACTGCTTAGACGAACTGTCTTGTACTCCATGTCAGGACGCATATATCTCAGGTACACCTTCACCGGCGTCTGTTGGAATAATATAACAACTTATTTAATATATTATGTAGGAAGGTAACACAACTAACACTCAGTTTATATATACTGTACATAGGGTATATCCATACATTCCACACGTCACTACCATCCATATACTTCACAACAACAAGACACTACTGACTATCAATATATATCAACACGTTCATCACTCATATATACGAGTACAACGGATCCTCTCTCACACATTATTTTTCCCTGTCGCTTTTGTGTGTCTATTTTTCTCTCTAAGTATATCCATCTTAAAAAAAAAAAAAAAAAAACACACACACACACACACACACACACACACACACACACACACACACACAAACGTAAATTCGTCAACAACAACAACAATAAACCTGTACCATCAATGACAGTAAACACAAGCTGCAATAAACACCTCTAAACACTTCTGACTTTTATTGCCCATTTTCTTTGTCACCAACCTGCAATTTTTTCCCAATAAATTTGCCAGAGAAAAAAGTGAAAAGATGAGACAAATTGCTGAAGGTTTGAGTGGTGATGTTTCCAGTGACATAAAGAGAATAATTAATAATATACTGATGGTGAAAATATTACGAAAGTTACGTGTTGAAAAATAGTATTGGGGAGAAGAAAAGATATGTGAAAAATGAAGACTAATATTATATAGATGAGAGAGAGAGAGAGAGAGAGAGAGAGAGAGAGAGAGAGAGAGAGAGAGTGAGAGGTGAATAGTGCTAATGAGGAGGAACATATTGAAATAGTATGAAATATGATAAAGATGAAACGAAAAGTCTGCGAAGCTCATAATAGTAGTGAAAAATATATAATATAAATTTGTTTGTGCGTTCTTTTGTTTATTCATAGTTATTTGGTAGGCATATATATCCACAGTCGATATCCTGCAACTTTACCGAAGAAAAATATTATAGAAAACAGTTAATTATGACTCACGAATCAATCTCACAGGTAAAGAAAGGTAAGGTATATATTCGGTATTTTTAACCTCTTCTTATTACGAATATTGTTTTGAGCCGGATTGATAACAAAAATATTCATTGCTCTTGAGAGGGTAATTCACTTTTGTTACATTGGAGTGCCATGATTCCTCCAAAGTATTCTAGGAACCATGACGAGATGAACAAAAATAATGGTGTTTTAATTGTTGATTAGGATAGTTTGAAGGAATCAGTTGCTTCAGATTTACCAACACTGTACACTCTTCCCCCTTATTAACTATGAAAAATTAAGTGAATTAGAATATTAGAATCGAATCTACGTATCCTGTTTCATTGGATATCCAGAAAAGTTTGACCGTACTATTACGCTTATACAATACTCGCGTCCGATTTTATGCCCGAGATTACCATGATGTCCGAACTTAATTAGTTTCCGACAGTAATTACAATGGGGCAATTATATGAAACATTTGGCTTATGAACATACATATCGCATACAGTTAATAAAGAAACAGTTGATGATATACAGAAAAATAAATGTACTTGTTCGTCGAAGTCAGCGTCAGTCAATGGTATTCGGACACGCTGGAGACAAGATTTTGGCGGAAAACTTACTCTCATACAGACAGTGTTGCCATGTGCAGGGAAATTTCTCTGTATTGGGGAATATTGAGGTCCACACAGGGAAATTATATAAAGATTGTTCAAAAGTAAAAAACAGGGAAATTTCTACCAGACTAAATACCAAAAAGACCGTCAGTGTTCAAAAGTAAACAGGGAATTATTGAGGCAAAAAGGGAAATTCTAAATGTGAGGTTAGGGAAATTTCGTCAAGCAGACCTGGCAACACTGCACACAGACCCCGCCCAGCCACCCCTCAGACCTCCTGTTATTACACACACTTGGCTTCACATTATTACACGTATTTTGCGCGTAAGTAACTATTCCTATTTTTTACTCTGGTAATAAGGTACGTGAATACTTGGAGATAAGTAAATAAACACATACATGGTAAATATTCATGAGGTAAATAAGGATAATGTAGAGTAAAGAGGTGGGAGATATTTTTGTTTTTATAATTTGACGTCATGTTGCTAATATTTTGGTGGATATTTTAGTGTTTAATGTATAGTAGATATTATAGTGTATAGTAGATATTATACTGTATAGTGGGTAATAAAGTGTAGGGGTATTATCCATCACTCAAATCTGTATTATATTGTGTTTGCTCATTTCATTAACTTAATATTACGTCTATGTGTACTTTTTGGTTATTTTCGTTTACTTGCCTTATTTTAAGATGTTATTTTTGTTAGGATTATTGTTCACAAAAATTAATGTATTCTCTAATTGCCTTTTACGGTACATTATAATTTCCTCCAACAATAATGGGTAAGGAAATAATATAGTTGGAGTGTAATAACATTTTAATGGACACGAAGTAAGTAAATATCTATACACCACAGAATACAGAATTAACCTGACTACTAACCAAGTGGTAATGTGATTGAGTACATTTATGCACATATCATTATAATACCTGTAAATAAAATAAATCAAGGAGGGTGTCTATAAATAATTAACAATGTAACAGGTTTTCAATTATCAACATTATGAGTTATGAGTTGACGGAGGGATGGGAGAGAATAGATGAAGGGGAGGGAAGGAGGGAAGGAGGAAGGAGGTGGAGAGAAGCACTGGATACAGAAACTTCAGTTATAGGCTACAGCGTCTTACATCATATCAATAACACAGTGTTCCGTAAAGAAATTGAGAGATCGTGAAGAAATTATATGAGATCGTGGTTCGAAAAAGTCTGATTATTGTTGACTTTAACTTGAAGTTTACATTTTAATTTATGCTAATCTTCATTGTTTATATTTACCACTCGCTATGCGTAATATAAATAAGCACTAATTAACTAACAGGTTATTTATTAATTTTCACCGTCTGTAATAAACATAATATAATAAATAAATAAAATAAAAAACACACACACACACACACAACAACAACAGTATAGGCATGGAAGAGACATTAAGAGGGAAGGGGGCCGGAGGAGAGGCAGGAAACCCTATATAGCCTACTGTAGGTGGGTATAGTGATGATGGAATTACCGTCCTGAGGGGTGTCACCTGAAGGCTTACTGTTGACTTAAGGCGAAGGCTCGTAAAGTTTGGTGGCAGGTTGGTAAAAAAGAAAAAAAAAAACAATAAAAAAAATATATATGTGTGCTTGGTGAGGGTTGAGCTGTGGTTGTTGGGGAGAGATTTTGGTGTGTTCTGAATGGGTTGGTGGAGTTTAATTAAGTGGATTGAAGGATAATTTGTTTTATTGAAAGTGGGTTGGGGATATTTTGTTTTGTTGAAAGTGGGTTGGGGAAATTTTGCTTTGTTGAGAGTGGGTTGGGATAATAGTATATGGTGGTTTGAGGAATAGTTTGGTGTGTTGGGGAATTATAATGAAGTGAAAGGGAGTTTTTGGTGGACTGTCGAAGTATTTTGGTTCATGGTTTGGGGATATTTTGTATGATGTGTTGAGAGTGGGTTGAGAAAATACTATGTTGTGTTTGGAATATTCTAGTGGATTTGGATTGGGAATTATTATGATGGGTTGGGTGATAAATGGTTGAGTAGGTTTTTAATTCCTTCTCTTCCTCTCCCCTCACTCCTCCTTTCGTTTTCTTTTTCCTCCTCTTCTTCTCCACTGCTCATGCCAACACATCCCCCTCATTCATCACCTCTCCCCCCTCACCCACACTCCTCTTATGATGATGAATGTGGGGTGAGGAGAGGCGTGGAGGAAGGAAGAGGAGAGGAGGGACGTGGAAAGGGAGAGGAAGGAAGAGGAAAGGAAGGAAATGGGAAAGAGGAAGGGAGGGGAAGGAATGGAGGAAAAAAAGGAGAGGAAAGGAGAAACTTGGGAAGGAGGGATGTGGGAAGGGAGAGGAAGGAAGAGGAAAGGAGGAAGGAAGGAGAGGTAAAAAAAGGGAGAGAAAAAAAGATAAGTGGGTAGGAGGAAGAAGGAAGAGGGAGGGAGGGACGTGGGAAAGAAGAAGAAGGGAAAGGAAGGGATGGAGACAGATAGAAAAAATGGAAGGGAAGAGAAGGACGTGGGAGAGAGGAAGAAGGGAGAGGAAGGAATGAGGGAATAAGGAAAAAAAAATAAGGGAAGGGAAGTGAAGCAACTAAAGAAAGTAGATAGTAGAGAACAGAGGAGGAGAATGAGGAGAAGGGAGGTAGGAAGAAAAGAGAGAAATGGAAGAGGGAATAGGCTATGGAAGAAGGAAACAGAAGGGAGGTAAAAAGACAGAAGATAGTAGACAGTTGGAGAAGTGAAAGCCCCTTTTAGTTGCCTATTACGACAAGCAGTGAGAGGGAAGGAAACAAGGAAGGAAGGAAGGAGGGAGAAGGAATAAGGACGATACGTTAAGGGAAAATGAATGAGAGATGAGTGGGTAAAGTGAGAATCAAGCTGTCACAACAAGAAGGGAAGGGAAGCTGTGTAACGGTAAAGGGGTGAGAAAGACTGACTTCTCATAGACGGAAACATATAACAAAGTTCAATATCATCTGTCTTGTTAGTCCCGCGTTTAATTAAGTTGGGCAGCACAGTGTTGGTAAATCTGGAGCAACTGATTCCACCAAACTATTCCAAGCATCAAGCAGCTAATACCTCCTTAATTTCTGCCCTATGCATCCATCTCATCACTTTGTCGTCCCTCAAATAATTTATGATGTACGGTGTTTTATTTGTTATCGATGTTTTTCTGATTTATATATATACTCTTAAATCGCTTAAGTTTATATGAGTCAATATAATTAGTAAAATATATACAAAATAACCTTAGGTCGTCTTAGTTATGCATGGAGAGAGAGAGAGTAAGGGTATTACTATAATTTTATTTGTTTAACCGATTCACGTATAAAAACTTCCCTCCTCCTCTAAGGGATTAAAAGATATGTCGGGAATGACATACTTATGACCTTCCTCTAATGTTACACTCTCACCATTCTGATATCTATAAGTAATGATACTAACCAGGAAATATTAGCCGTACCCTACTGGAATATTTCACATCCATCACGGTATTGTCCACGTGACTTCAGTGTTGTTATATGATTTAATAAGAACAATCTATACTCCTAATTAGTGTTATTAATTAGGTGTTGGTATTAATGGGCTTTTTATATGTTCGAGGAATTAGAAGGCTACTAATTCCTCCAAGCGATGCCACTTCAATTTAGTATTAATGACCTCGTCTGTTTCCTGGCATCGTTTGGAGGAATCAGTATCTTTCCAATTCTCCCCAAACAAATTATTTCCTGAACATTACACGCCCCGGGGTACGTACGTGGTAAATTACAGTACCGTACGTCGTCAGTGTACAGTCAAGGACAAAAATAGTCATCCACATTGGGGTGACTCATGTAAACGTTTGAGAACTTAAAAAAAAAAAAAAAGCTTCCCTCTATTCGTTTGTTAGCTGGGAAACTTCTCAATATGTATGTATTTTAGTACCATCTTTTAATTTATTGTAAGCAGCTATTCGCACTTCAAAACAATAACATCATTATGAGAACGCGAAAACCATTCTTCAGTAATATGTTTGAATTATCCACATGTGCATTGAAACTTATATCCACGACTGTACAATATGTTCTCTGTTACAACACAACATACTATAAATTATACCAACTCTGTACTGTACACTTGGAGGTAGGAAATTGTGGTACAGTTCAGATTCCTTCCAATACAGTATGATAGCTAGCCTTTAAGGTAATCAGAAATGAGGGTAGATCATTGTGTATATAGGATCGCAAGGTTCACGAAAATATATATGTTAATGTGTAGCCTACTATGATAATTCTTCATCTATAAGGGATTATTATTTTTTTTTTTGTAATATTTGTGGAGCCATAATATTATAACTCTTGTTTGAAACTGTATCTGCTTGTGTGTGTGTGTGTGTGTGTGTGTGTGTGTGTGTGTGTGTGTGTGTAGCGTATGTGAGTTTGTACTGCTGCGTGCGTGACCTAGGTGGGTAATAAGTGAGGTCATAAAGCCAGGGGTCAGAGGTCAACCGGCAGCACTGCTATCCATCCCCGGAATGTTTATACCCGGGGGCATGATGAGGGGGTGGGGGGGGGAGGGGGAAGGGGGGTATGTTATGGGGGAGAAGGGGTATGATAGGGGGATGGGGGTATATGGAGGGGTGAGGAGGGGTATGATAGGGGGAAGGGGGGGAGGTATGCTATGGAGGAGAAGGGGTATGATAAGGGGAAGGGGGTATATGGAGGGGGAAGGGGGTATATGGAGGGGTGAGGAGGGGTATGATAAGAATTGGGTGGGGATATATTTGAGGTTGGGAGGGAGTATGGTAGGGGTGGGGAAGGAGTATGCTAATAGTGGGAAGGAGGTATACTATGAGGGAGGGGATATATTAAAGGTAGGAAGAGGGTATGTTAGAGGTAGGAAGAGGGTATGTTAGAGGTAGGGAGATGGTATGTTTGTAGAGATGGGGTGGGGTATGTTTAGGGTGGAGAGGAGGGGCAGGTCTGTACTAAAGGGAAGGCTGGGAAACGTTAGGGATGAGAGAGGGGGTAGGCCTATGTTTTTAGGGGTGAGGTGGGGGGATATTATTGGTAAGGAAGGGACAGGTTATAGGGGTGGTATCCCTCCAATTAAATCACATCAGAAGATCCCTATAAACCCTTCAGTACGATTGATTATAATTATACTTCATTTATTATTATTATTATTATTATTATTATTATTATTATTGGTCTGCCTAACACCAAACGATTCTAAGCGTAGGGTATATTAAAATCAGATTAATGGGATAATATACTTATGGGAGATTAGAACACCTTGATTCCTCCAAAGAAGAACCTTTCCTTAACCCAAGTCATTAAAGCATTCTTGGAAGGGAACAACAACGAGACGAACAACACCTTAATTATTACTATCGCATTGCTTTCTTTTTTCCTTCCGTCTCAACTCCATACAATGCATGGCCTTGTCACCTGCTGCAGTCCTCATTACAGACCTCCTCCTCCCTCAATACTCCCTCCCTCTACAAGTGTCTTCATTACCTCTCTCTCTTTCCCTCCCTCCCTCCCTCCTGGCCTCAATATATTTCCTTCATTACCTATTCCTCCCTTCCTCTCTTTTCTCTTTACCTATACCTCCCTCCCTCTCTTTCCTCGTCTCTCTCTACGTGTCTATTTCATTATCTCTCTCATTCTCTTTACACATCTCATCTATGGTGTCTTTTACTTCCTCTCTTTCTCTCTCTCCCTCATTTACTCAGTTCCTTCACTATGTCTCTTCCTTCCCCTCATTCCTCTTTCCCTTCATTATGTCTCTCCCTCTTCTACACATCTCCTTCATTATTTCCCTTCCTCTTCTGCCCATTTTCTTCACTACGTCTTTTCCATCCTCAATTTTCATACGACTTACATTTTCTTATAGACACGGAAATATAATGAGACGTCTACCACCCATGGAGATATTTGTAGCCTGGAGGGAATGGTAATGAGGAGGCAGTGTTTGTCATGGAAAGTTGTTGTTGTTGTGGAGAGAGAGAGAGAGAGAGAGAGAGAGAGAGAGAGAGAGAGAGACTAATTGAAATAGGAAAGAATGGGTAAAGAGAGAGAGATAGAGAGAGAGGGAAGGGGGTGGGAGGGAAACTAATTTAAATAATAGAGAGAGAGAGAGAGAGAGAGAGAGAGAGAGAGAGAGTAAACAGCTGACTGAAGCACTTGACATTGATGGGAAGTATAATATACCAGCTGATGTAAACAATAACCAACTCATGCTGCCCAGACCACTTCTCTACACCTCACCTAGATAGGCTATGCACTTTACAGGGATATATCGTATACTTTTGGTACAGGCTAATTATCGAACAAGCACTTATACAGAATTACACAATACTCGGCTTAATTACAAAACCTCTCTTATTTTCTAGTTTACGAGCCTGTGAAGCTTATATTTCCATACTTACTTTATGACTAAGCCGATTTGGCGACAGGACATTTGCCGCCGGCTGTACATTGGAGTGCCTTGATTCCTCCAAAGCATGCCATGAAACAGGACCAGCAGATGAACAAAACTAATAATGGTGACCTGTTGCTTGGAGTAGTTTGGAGGAATCAACAGTTGCTCCAGATTTACCAACACTGTACTGCCTCCTAAAAGTACTTAAAAATATATTGTTTGCGTCCCGTAGCCTATTAATTCCTCCATGACGTGCCACAAAACAGCCTCTATTATATTACCCAGGGAGTCTGTTTCGCGTCATAGTCTGTAGGAACCAACAGCTTTCAATTTACCATCATCATTTTAATCTCCCTTTCCCGTTCAGTTTTAGTAAATGTTTGTTATGAGTGGTGGGTTCAAGGCAACACATAAATGAGTAGGCTAGTGGGATGTGTTTTGTGATACAGCCTTGCACACCAGAGTCAGAACTATTAGGATTCGACCTTGAAGGAAAATCTGGTACAACTTACAACACTATTATTCAGTAGGTGTGAACGTGTGAGTGGAGGCAACTGTAAACTGTATATTCAGTGTTGAACGATATATTTTAGCATTTGTTCGACAAGGTTCAGGATGACTTCTAAAGCCCTGTACAGTGGTCTTTCGTCATCTGTAATTATATAGTATTATAGCATATATTATTTAATGCAGTATAATATCAACATGGCACGAAAGATATTTTATTCACTGTATATTAACAAGTTCACGAAAATCTATTTCCTAATATACTGTTCCAAGTTACTCTGTCTATTCGTACATCTATCCATATTTCTAGGAAGCTGTCTATCCACTATACCCTATATATCGGTAAATCAGTCTGTCCTTCATTCCGGACTGATGCGCTCGAAGAAAATTAAGCTACATGTGACAATTGAAGCCTGGCATTAGGGTCGGCTTTCAGCGACTCCATAGGCAATTTCGTGCGCAAACTCCAAACTCCTGACTCTGGGCACGAATGCATTATCGATTCACAAAAATATATTGGACGTGTCGCATTTTATGACGATACAAGTGATAAGATTAATAAATATAAATGAATCATAGTTACGGTTGCAACTGACCTCCCCCTCGGCATAAAATGGGGCAACCCTTACCTTTCCCATGTCGTCTACAGCGCACACTTCCGCGCACTCACCACACATAAAGGATAATAGGCTATACTTGCCACACATCTTTAAAGAAGTGTCGGCTTGTGCTTCCGGTATTGTATTTATTTATCTTTGTGCTTCATCGCGTCCCTTACATTACTTGGATGCTGAGTAGAGGTGAACTGTGAGATCTAAGTGTAAAAGTAAGTCATACATTTGTTTATAAGTAGCCTATTGTTATTTTGTTACACCATCTTGAATACAAAAGAGTGAATGAGAATTTAGGAATGATGAGTGATCCATTTGTCCACGTGTGATGAAATTTGATGCTAAAAAGGGTGGTGTGTGAGATTTATTCATTTACTTATTTATTCATTCATTAAGTTTATTTGAATATATAGTTTTTGGTTTATTTATAGTGGTGGTGATCTCTCTCTCTCTCTCTCTCTCTCTCTCTCTCTCGTTTGGTCCACAACAGCGACGCCGGGGATATTGTAAATTACACTCCTTCATGATTGATGTAATAAAATCTATAACAGGTGCGTTTATACTTTCGTGATAATAATGTGTAGAGTTTCGTACATCCTTCTTAGATTCAGTTCGTCAATTCGTCGATCACAATGAGTCACTTCTTTGTTACTTGGTTCACTCTGTATAATGGTGGGTTAGGCGTGATAAGTAGACTGTCAGCCAGTACTAGTGCACTGACCCTCCCACCATCCATACACGATACAAGTGAAGGAGCTGTACTGTTGTTGTCTAGAGCCCTAACCTAGACCATCCTGAGGTGACCACATAGAACTGTCAATCATATTCACCCGTATGATTTTATACCAGAACAGTTCGACTCGTGTATGAGAGGCATTGTTAGAGTTCCTCCTCACTCGTGGTACTGTCTACAAACTCTCGGAATTAACCTTCCTAGGGAGAAAATATTTACATCGCTGGATTTATATGAATACTGTATTTACTCAGTTTACTCTGTACTTATTCTAAAATATTCCCCCCTTATTTAATATTCTATACCTACTCACCTATTGTTATTCTATCTCCATCACGTCATGACACGAAAGATATTTTATTCACAGTATATCGACAAGTTCACGAAAATCTGTTTCAAATACTGTTCTAAGATTACTCACCTGTTTCCTACCTACAGTATTTTTCTGTCCTTTCACCTATTATCCTACTCCCCTCTCCAACTGTGCTGCCTCCCTCACCTATATTCCTACCCCCTCACCTACTGTCCTATTCATTCTCCTATTATCCCACCACCATCACGAATATTCCTGCCACCCTCACCTAGTATCCTATCCACTCACCTATTTTTCTACCACTAATATATTGTCCACCTCCCTCCCTCACCTACTGTCCTACCACCCTCACCTACTGTCCCTCCTCATTCACCTACTGTCCTTCCTCATTCACATATATTCCTGCCTCCTCTACCTACCATAGTTTCCTGCTGTATATATATATAGTCACCTTCCCCGCGTCACCTGCACCACCCCAGGTTAATTAGAAGCGGAAGCAGGTGTACGGTACCTACGGCAGGAAATAGCCAGGTTATGCCCACGACCACCCATCCACCCCACCCCACCCCACCCACGCTCACTCCACCCCACACCACACCACACCCATCTTTACTCACATCAACACCGCCCATCCATTCACCCACCCACTCTCCCACGCCCTCCACTCCACACCACACCCATCTTTACTCACATCAATACCGCCCATCCATTCACCCACCCACCCACGCCCATCTTTACTCACATCAACACCACCCACCCACTCGACGCCCCACCCCACCCACCCTCACTCCACCCTACACCACACCACACCCATCTCTACTCACATCAATACCGCCCACCCACCCACGCCCTCCACTCCACACCACACCCATCTTTACTCAATTTAGCACCACCCACCCACACACGCCCTCAACACCACCCACCCACTCGACGCCCCACCCCACCCCAACCCTCACTCCACCCTACACCACACCACACCCATCCTCACTCACACCAACACCACCCACCCATTCACCCACCCACCCACGCCCTCCACTCCACACCACACCCATTCTCACCCACATCAACACCACCCACCTATTCACCTCACACACACACACACACACACACACACACATTAAGTCACACCAACACCACCCATTCACCCCACTTATTTACACACACACACACACATTCACCCCAGTTATTGACACACACACACACACACACACACACACACACACACACACACTTTCACCTACACATATCCATTCACCTACACACACCAACACCACCCCATGCATTCATCTCACTCATTCACCAACGCCACCCCATTCATCTCACTCATTCACCAACGCCACCCCATTCATCTCACTCATTCACCAACACCACCCCATTCATCTCACTCATTCACCAACACCACCCCATTCATTCATCTCACTCATTCACCAACACCACCCCATTCATCTCACTCATTCACCAACACCACCCCATTCATTTCACTCATTCACCAACACCACCCCATGCATTCATCTCACTCATTCACCAACACCACCCCATGCATTCATCTCACTCATTCACCAACACCACCCCATTCATCTCACTCATTCACCAACACCATTCACTTATTAATTAACCCACACTCACACCCATTCACCCAATCACCCCATTCATCTCACTCTCACCAACACCACTCACTTATTAACGTACACACACACACACCCATTCACCCAATCACCCCATTCATCTCACTCATTCACCAACACCATGGGCACTCACTTATTAATTAACCCACACTCACACCCATTCACCCCATTCATCTCACTCATTCACCAACATCACTCACTTATTAAACCCATTCACCCAATCACCCAATCACCCCCAGCCACACATGCACTACTGTAACTCACAAACCAACCCACGTATCTAAATAGAGTGTTTTCTTGCATACGTTCCACAAAGCTGAACTAGATACAGTATAGTCATGAGAGAGTGCATGACTAAGTATAACAAAAAGGAGGAAGATTTGTTGGTGACGTTTCGCTTTTTATTTATTTTTTTATATTTTATTTTGTTTTCTTTATCGCCTACTGAAGCATCTTTGCGTAGTACTGTACTATGGTGTCCACAAATGAGGGAAGGAAATAAATAAATAAATAAATAAATAAATAGGGGAACAAGAAAAGAGAGATAGAATGAAAGGGAGAAAGTAATGGAGGCAAGATAGAAGGAAGGAAGAAAGGAACAAAGAGAGAAACAAAGGTGGAGAGGAAGGAAGGAAGGAAGAGAGAAACTAATGTGATGAGGAAGGAAGGAAGAGATAAACAAAGGTGGAGAGGAAGGAAGGAAGAGAGAAACAAAGGTGGAAAGGAAGGAAGGAAGAGAGAAACAAAGGTAGAGAGGAAGGAAGGAAGGAAGGAAGGGCGTAGAGAGGAGAGGAAGAGCGGAAGGGCGGATGCGTTAATGGAGAAGGACAGAGGGTATATGGATGAGATGGGCAGGTGCAAGGCATAGACAGGTGTGGTGTGTGTGTGTGTGTGTGTGTGTGTGTGTGAAGTTATGGTTGAGTGTGTGTGTGTTAGAGTGTACCTGTAATGTGTGTGTGAGTATGTGTTCTTACCTATTTGTTCTTACCTATTTGTATCTTTACAGGATTGAGTCAAGCTCGTAATGTCCCGTATTTTAAAACACAATTATAATATTTTTCTTTAAAGTTATATATGTTTTTGAGACACACTACTTGTTCTGGTAATTTATTCCATTCGTTTATTACTCTATTTGGAAAACTATAATTCTGTACATCTTTATCTCCTCTTCTTTTAATTAATTGTAATTAATTTAATTAATTTTGATTAATGTGTGTATGTGTGTGTGTGTGTGTGTGTGTGTGTGTATACCTGATAATATGTGTGGGGGCCGTGGGAGGCGGGTTGAGTAGCACAGACAAAGGTGGGAGTTGGACAGCCAGGTGAGGAGAGAGAGAGAGAGAGAGAGAGAGAGGGCTTCCGGTGCCTCACTTCTCCTCCACCCCTCCCCTATCAACCCCCTTCCTTTCTCTCTCTCTCTCTCTCTCTCTCTCTCTCTCTCTCTCTCTCTCTCCTTTTTCCTTATTTTTTTCTTATTATATCTCATTAATCAAAAAAAATCTACACTAATTATCATCTCTTCCCTCATTTTACTTTCACAAATTTAATGTGCATTAGGTTATGCTTTCACTAACGATTGTGTGTTTGTTGGTTGGTAGGTCAGGTCAACCAAATATCTCAAACTACTATCGACAGACTTCTATCAAACTTCAGAAGATAACTGGGCATTAATAGTCCTGAAAGTTGAAAAGAAAACCCAAGGAAGGAATGTTAGCGAGCACAGAACTTTAGGAAACATTTCTTATTACCAAAATGTATACCTAGGTAGTGTATAGACGCACCCAAAATATAGTAAATAGTACATAATGTTGAATACCAAGGACCACGACAGACAGAACTGGGATTCGAACTCACACAAACACCACATATACATACATAACACAGTACTTTATCACTTTATTTCCTCTTAGAGCTTTGTTATGACGAGGAGATTAAATTTTACGGTCGTGAGTAAATGTAGAATCAAGTGCCAAATGTGTCAAGGCTGCATGTTTCCTAAATACCTGTACAAACAATAACACTATTTTATAACAGCATTCCCTAGACTCAGCAAGTTGTGTATAGTCACGCCCAATAGTCATGTAACACTTTCCAATAATACGGTCTTGGGAAAAAAAATGATGATGCGAAATTATTATTGTTGTCTGTTATTGGTGTCTGTAATATTGGGTTTAAAAATATTTATAAGATTCACTCGTTCAATTGTGAGGATTTTTTTTTTTTTTTTTTTGGTGACTGTTCGTATCTATAGTCCATCCCTCACTCAGCCTCCTTCCCACCTCATCTCCTGTCCCCACCCCCTTATCTTCATCCTCCCTCATCTTTTACCCTCTCATCTCCCTCACTAGGCAGCCTCCGTCGCTCGTAAGCCTCTGTCCCCCCTTATCTCTCGTCCCCCCTCATCTCCCTCACTTATAGTCAGCCTCCGTACCCCTCATCTCCCGTCCCCCCTCATCTCCCTTATACCCCCTCATTTCCCTTCCCCCCCTCATCTTCCTTATACCTCCTCATCTCCCTTATACCCCCTCATCTCCCTTATACCCCCTCATCTCCCTTATACCCCCTCATCTCCCATACCCCCTCATTTCCCTTATACCCCCTCATCTCCCTTATACCCCCTCATCTCCCTTATACCCCCTCATCTCCCGTACTCCCTCATCTCCCTTATACCCCCGCATCTCCCTTTAGTTATCCCCCATCCTTTTCATCTCCTGTACCCCCTCATCTCCGTACCCCATCATCCAATACCCCTCAACGCCCCCCCTCCCCCCTCCTTGCCCCCGCATACCTTGTGATGCCCTAGGAAATAATTGTTGTGACTGCAGGACTTGTGCCGTGGTGGGTGCCGGAGGGGGGTTGGGGAGGAGAGGGGAGGGGCGAGGGGATGGGGGGGGGGAGTGAAAAGGAGTGAAATGGGAAGGGTGGGGGAGAGGAGGGGGGTGGTAGGTAGGTAGGGGTAAACAGGGGGGAAGAATGGGGGAGAGGAGAGGGGGTGGTAGGTAGGTTGGGGTAGACAGTGGTGAAAGGAGGGTAAAGGTGGGGGAGAGGAGAGGGGGTTTAAATAGAGAGGGGGTGGTAAGAAGGTAGGTAGGGGTAAACAGTGGTGAAGGGAGGGGAAGAATGGGGGAGAGGAGAATGGGTTTAAATAGGATGGGGGATAGTGGGAAGGGGTAACAATGGGTGGAGAGGGCAAGTTAGGGGGAAAAGAAAAGAGAGGGTTTAAATAGGGAGTGGTAGGGAAGAAGTAGGGAAAATGGGGAGGGAATAGGAAGAAGAAAAAAAAACAGAAGAGATCGAGGAGGACTGAGACTTTGCCGTATGAGAGAGAGAGAGAGAGAGAGAGAGAGAGAGAGAGAGAGAGAGAGAGAGAGAGAGAGAGAGAGAGAGAGAGAGAGAGTTAGATTTTAATGTATGGGTGAGGAAAGGTGAATGAAGGTTGGGGAATGGTGACGGGAAATGGGTGATGAGTGAGGAGGTGAATAAAGAGTTGAAAAGGATGTAAGAAAGATTGATGAGGAGAGAATAACTTGTGCTGAGGGTAGAAAGGACTGAATAGATAGTGGTGAGAGGTGGAAAGGGATGAATGAAGGGTAATGAGTGATGAAGATAGAGTAAGGGTGAGTGATGAGGGTAGAATGAAGGGTAATCAGTGATGAATAGATAGTGAATGAGGGTGATGAAAGGTTAATAAAAGTTAAGGAGAGGTAAATGAATAGTAAATGGGTTGGTAAGCTCTAAATGAAGGGTTAGGAGAGGTGAATGAAGGAGGGAAATAGGTAAACGAAGAAAGAATATGGTTGGTGAGGGTATATGAAGTGTTAGGAAGGGCAAATGAAGGGAGAAGATGGGTGAATGGAAGTATGGGGAGAGGTTAATACAGAAAAGGGTGAATGGGGGAAGGGAAGGAGTAAATTCAGAGTGGAAATGGGTGAATGAAGGAAGGGGAGGGATTACTACAAAGTGAAAATGGGTGAATGAGGGGAGGGGAGAGAGAGAAAATGACTGAGGAGACGGGAGAGGAGGGATGGGGAGAGAGAGAATGACTGAAGAGAAGGGAGAGGAGGGGTCGAGAGAGAGAGAGAATGACTGAGGAGAAGGGAGAGGAGGGATGGGGAGAGAGAGAAAGACTGAGGAGAGAGGAGGGGAGGGGTGGGGAGAGAGAGAATGACTGAAGAGAGGGGAGAGGAGGGGTGAGGAGAGAGAGAATGACTGAAGAGAGGGGAGAGGAGGGGTGGGGAGAGAGAGAATGACTGAGGAGAGGGGAGATTAGGGGTGAGGAGAGAGAGAGAGAATGACTGAGGAGAGGGGAGAGGAGGGATGGGGAGAGAGAGAATGACTGAGGAGAGGGGAGAAAAGGAAAGAGAGGGGAGGAGTATAGGGAGCTAAGACAGGAAGGGAAGAGGTGTAGGGAATGTTTTGACTTGAGGGGATACTGGTGTGTGAAGTGGGAGACATCGGAATGTGTCACTTTACCACTACTCACAGCCATCAGATCACTCAGGCAGGACTCGAAGGGCATGTAAACAGTTCCCCTTGACTGACTGATTGCTGTTTGTGACTGAAAAGGGTTGAGTGAGGAGGAATACAAAGGACATTCAGACAGCAACAGACCTACTGAGAAAGGAGGAGGAGGAAGACAGGAGGGAAGAGAATGAGGCAAAGTAGATAGCTAAAAAAGATATGAGGGGAAGGAAAGAAGGAACGAACGAAGGAGGAGGAGGAAAAGAAAAACTGATAAATAGGTGGAGAGGAAGCACGGAGGAAGGAAAGGAAAGGAAAGGCAAGGTGGAGTACGAAAAGGGAAAGAGGAACGGAGGAAGGGAGCAGAGAATGGGGGAGGAGGAGGTAAAAGACTGAGAGTAGATGAGGAGAGGGAGGAAGACTATAAGAGATGAGATAAGTTATAGGGTGTAAAGGAGTAATTAAGAAGTAGGAAAAAAGATAGGGAGAGGTAGTACAGGTAAAGGAGAGAAGAAGGATAGGAGAGAGGAAAGAGGAATGGAAAAATGGACGTGAAGCCAGGAGAGAGAGAGAGAGAGAGAGAGAGAGAGAGAGAGAGATGAAGGGTGAATAGGAAGGAGGGAGAGAGGGGGGTGAGAGAAGGGAGGAGGGAGGAAGGGAGAGTAAGGAGGGTGGGGGGAACTCCGAGGAATGCAGCGGGGGGAGGGGGGGGGACGAAACAGGTGTCGTTGTTGTTGTCGTCGTTGTTGTTGTTGTCGTCGTCGTTGTTATGGATTCCTCAGATGGTGTTGTTGTTATGTTGACGGAGTGAAGGTTCTTGTTAGGTAGGAATGTTGCTGTCTGTCAATGTATAGGTCTCTCTCTCTCTCTCTCTCTCTCTCTCTCTCTCTCTCTCTCTCTCTCTCTCTCTCTCTCTCTTGTAGTTATGTATGTATGCCTCTTTCTTTCCTTGTGTATGCCTCTCGTTCTCTCTCTCTCTCTCACTCTCTCTCTTGTAATTATGTATGTATGCTTTCTCTCTTTCCCTGTGTATGCCTCTCTCTCTCTCTCTCTCTCTCTCTCTCTCTCAATTCATGTATCTATCTGCTACCTCTCATCACGGTGGGTGGTAGAGTTCCCGCGGTAGTGTGTGTGTGTGTGTGTGTGTGTGTGTGTGTGTGTGATCCAAACGTGATGTAATGTGTTCATGTATAGTAACCCTGACCACTACCCCCTTCCAACACCACCAATACCACCACTTCCACCACCGCTATCTCCCCATCTTCAACACCACCAATACCACTTTCACCACCACTAACTCCCCACTTCCACCACCACTAACTCCCCACTTCCACCACTACTAGCTCCCCACTTCCACCACTACTATCTCCCCACTTCCATCACCACCAATACCACTTCTACCAACAATACCACCACGTCTACCATTACCCACTCCACACTTCCAACACCAACAGTCCCTCTTCCAATTCTATATACCACTTCTGCCACCACCAATACCACTTATACCACCATTAATACCACTTCTACCACCAACTTCCTACTTCTACCACCAATACTACTACCTCCACCACCACCATTCCCACTTCCATCACCACCAATACCATTTTTACCACTACCATCACCACCTCCTCCTCCACCTTCACCCCTCAAATACGTAAACCATATTCTCGTCACCCTCCACCTCCACTTCCACTCCACTACACTACCAACTCGTCCCCACCATTCCCACACCATCTCCACCTCTAAACACACCACTACTTTCACCCTAGTTAGCTCCCCAACCACCACAATAACTTTTTTCTAAGCATCAACACCCCCCCTCCCCCACACTCACACACAAATACCCCACCTACTGTACCCCCACCACCCACCTACAGTACCCCCACCACCCACCTACAGTACCCCCACCACCCACCTATACAGTACCCCCACCACCCACCTACAGTACCCCCCACCACCCACCTACTGTACTCCCCACCACCCACCTACAGTACCCCCACCACCCACCTACAGTACCCCCACCACCCACCTACAGTACCCCCACCACCCACTTACCTTCCCTCTGTAATATGACTTCCTCAATCTCCGCCACCTATACCTCGCCCACCTACCTACCCACCTCCCCCACCCCCACTTATACCACCTGATGCACTTCCGTTACAGCTACTCATTAGAAACTACTAAAAGCAACCACCTTTTTTATATATATATTCACTCACAGACTCGTTACTCAGGATTCGGACATCTGAACTATTCCCACTCATATATAGACGAAAGGTAAACAATATACATCTTCAACACAGCAGTTTCAGAGAATTGTTTATGTAAAGATAATTATGACTGAAGTATTTGCGTGTTGTGAACCTGGGAGTGTCTGTCTTGAAAAACTCTCATTGGGTCCCATTCCCTGTCGCATCAATGTATCTCTCCATCCTATTATTGTGTCGGTGCCTATCTTGCAAACTCTCATTGGGTCCTATTCCCTGTCGCATCAATGTATCTCTCCATCCTATTAATTATTGAGGCAAAAGGTTATTCGCGTGTGTTGATGTTGGAATAGAGAGTTTAGCCTTGTTCTCGAGCACACACTCATGCGCACGCCTATCCACACGTAAAAATAATGAAATAATAACGTAGGTACTCACAAATGACATATATACACACACAAAGGCAAATACGCAGACACGAAGAGAAAGACAGATATATACACACACACACTCCCACCCACATACCAACACACACACACACACACACACACACACACACATAGAAGAAATAATACACATAAATACATAAACAGATATGCACACACAGACTACCTACACATTACACACAATCTAACGCACATATATAAATACTTTCACACAGACACACACACACACACACACACACACACACACACACACACACACACACACACACACACACACACACACACACACACACTGCGTTATGCTTTCATCTTCCCACACTTCATTAAGCCCTCACCTAAAGACTCACACGGTCATGTTTCTCACCACACTGTGATCTAAAACAGTTACGTGTCATCACATCTCATCTGTTTCATTTAATATTTTGTTCCTCCATGATGTATGTATGTATGTATGTATGTATATATGTAGTACAGGTATGAAGGTGTTTCGTATTTGCTAACATTCTCACGCACGTCTGACGCACATGTGACGTCTTTCTTCTAACAAGTCTGGTGGTTTTGCTATACTTCCGTTCTCTCATTATCTATATCTGGGTTTATTAAGGAGGTCATAATTATGCTGCATGTGGGTTAACTGGAGTGCTATTGATTACTCCAATTTATGCCAGGAAATAAACATGTACCTTGTTTTCTAATTGGGGTTCTGTTTTGTATCACAGTTTGGAGACATTAGCGACCCTTCAATTTACCGACAATGGAAGACCGACCCCTCCCAAAAAAAAATCCCAAAAAAATGTTCTTAATTTTTTTTTTTTTTTTTTTTTTTTTCGGATCGTTTAATAACAAAATCTTTTATTGTTTGATTGGAGGGTGGGTGATTCCTCCAAACTATGCCAGGAAACAGACAACCTCAATGTTACTAATGGGGTATTTGTTTCCTGGTATGTTTTGGAAGAATCAGTGGCCCCCAATTTACAGACAAGAGAGTATCCCCATCAGTCTGTGAGAACCATTGAATTGTTCGGGTTCCTGAGTGACAGATCTGATTGTTAACTGGATGGACAGACACACAGGGTTGGGATATACAACACACACACACACACACACACATACACACACACACACACAAATACCAAACTCTTTCTCAAACACACACACACACACAAATACCAAACTCTTTCTCAAACACACACACACACTAACACGCATACCACCCTTTTTCTCAAACACACACACACACACACACACACACACACACACACACACACACACACACACACACACACACACACACACAAAACCAAACTCTTTCTCAATCACATACACACACACACACACAAATATCAAACTCTTTCTCAATCACACACACACACACGCACTCATACCACCTTTTTTTCTCAAACACACACACACACACACACACACACACACACACCTGGCCAGCAAGCGCCCCCACCCGTGTGAACCACCCATCCACCTGCCCCTCACACTACCACTACCACTATTACATACCCACGTACCCACTCACTCTACCACTACCACTACATACCCACTTACCCACCACTCACTCTACCACTACAACTATCACATACCCACGTACCCACCCACAAACCACTACCACATACCCACCCACCAAACAAACCACTCACACTACCACTACCACCACTACATACCCACGTACCCACTCACTCTACCACTACCACTATTACACACCCACCAAACACTCACTCTACCACTACCACTATTACACCCCCACGTACCCACTCACTCTACCACTACCACTATTACACCCCCACGTACCCACTCACTCTACCACTACCACTATTACACACCCACTAAACCACTCACTCTACCACTACCACTACATACCCACCCACGTACCCACCCACCAACCACTACCACCACTACTACTACTACATACCCACGTACCCACCCACCAAACCACTACCACTACCACCACTACATACCCACGTACCCACCCACCAACCACTACCATTACATACCCACCCACTCTACCACTACATACCCACCCACCAAACAAACCACTCACACTACCACTACCACTACTACATACCCACATACCCACCCACCACCACTACCACTACCCACGTACCCACCCACCTGCTCCTCACGTCTCATGCAGTAATGATAATAATGACAGTACATACCTTCACTCACTCTCGCCTTCCTTCACTTATTTCTTACGATCTTATTCTTCTTTCACTTCTTTCATTCCCTTTCTTCACTTATTTCTTACGATCTTATTCTTCTTTCATTTCTTTCATTCCCTGGACGTATTTATTCATTGTGTTCTTTCATTTCTTTCATTTCATTCCTTCACTTGTTTCGTACGATCTTATTCTTCTTTCATTTCTTTTATTCCCTTCTTTCATTCGCTGTATACGTGTTTTTTTTATTATTATTGGTTTACGTGTGTTCTTTCATTTCTTTCATTCCCTTTCTTCATTTCTTTCATTCCCTTTCTTCACTTCCTTCATACGTATTAATTCATTGGCTTATGTGCGTTCTTTCATTCCTCTAAGTTTATTCACTTTCATCTTTTTCTTCATTCTTACTTTCATACATGTGTTCTTTCATTACCTTTCATTCACTTCCTTTATACATATTTATTTATTTCCTTACGTGTGTGTATGTGTTATTTTTTTATTTTTTATTTTTATTTATTTTTATCATTATCTCTTCATTCATTTCTTACGTGTGTGTGTGTTTTTTTTTTTTTTTTTTTTTTTTTTTTTTGTATATTTTCCGTTCTCGTTATTTTTCTTCTATCTCTTCATTCATTTCTTACGTTTGTTCTCTCATTTCTTTCCTCCCCTTCACCTTGTTTGATTTTAGCTTCTTGATTATATATAAATTTAGTCTTTGTGTATCTGTGTGTGTGTGTTTTTATTTTATTTTTGCATTCCTTCTCTTTCTTCTTGTACTATTCAAGCATTTCCTCCTCCTCCTTTTCCTCTTCTTTATTATTATTATTATTATTATTATTATTATATTTATTATTATTATCACCATTATTTTTATATTTATTATTATTATTATTTTTATTTTTATATTTATTATTGTTATCATTATCATTATTATCAAAATTATTATTATTATTATTTTTATTATTATTATTATTATTATTATTATTATCCTCTAATGCCCTTCCTCGTTCTCCTACACTCCCTCCTCCTCCTTCTCTTTCCCTTCTTTACCACACACACACAAACACACACACACACAGCTTAGAAAAACCAAACAGCCTCGCAAGGACCACCAGACCTGTTGCTGTTTGTAGATCTTTTTTATCCCTTTGTATTCCAAGCTCCTACCGTTCTTATCCTACCTAACTCTTCCACTCCTTGTCCTTCCTCTCCCTTCCTCTCCCTCCCCCTCCCATTCATTCCCCCCCCCCTACCCCCTCCCCCCCTTGAAGTCCCTCCTCCAGGCACTTTCCCAGGGAGCGCTTCTGTTGGTGCTGGACTCTCTCTCTCTCTCTCTCTCTCTCTCTCTCTCTCTCTCTCTCTCAGGCATCACACACCTCTGCCAGGATTCCCACAGGCGTTCTCCTTCTTCTCATCTTCTTCCTTCTTCTCACCTCCTTCGTGTCCTTCTCTTTCTCTTTTTGTTCTCCTTCTTCTTCTCCTCCTTTTTGTTTTTACCATAATCTTTCTTCTTCTTCTTTTTCATCTTTTTCTTCTTCTTCTTCTTCTTCTTCTTCTTTTCTCCTTTCCTTCATTCTTCTTCTTCTTCTTCTTCTTCTTCTTTTTCTTTTTCATTTCTCCTTTCCTTCATTCTTCTTCTTCTTCTTTTCTTCTTACTTAAATTTTGCTTCTTTTCTTCTTCTTTCCTTCATTCTTCTTCTTCTTCTTTTCTTCTTACTTAAATTTTGCTTCTTTTCTTCTTCTTTCCTTCATTCTTCTTCTTCTTCTTTTTCTTTTCCCATCAACCAAATAACCTCGCAAGGACCATTTTGTCTGTTGCTGTTTGACAATTCTTTAGATTCCACTGTATTTACTTTCACCATTTTCTTTTTTTTTTTCCTGCTTCTCACTCTCATTCTTCTTCTTCTTCTTACCTTCATTTTCTTCTTCTTCTTCTTCTTCTTCTTCTTCTTCTTCTTCTTCTTCTTCTTCTTCTTCTTTATCTTTTTCCTTTTTTTTTTGCTTCTTCTTCTTCTTCTTCTTCTTCTTACTCTCATTCTTCTTTTTCATACCTTCATTTTCTTCTTCTTCTTCGTGTTCTCTCCTTCATTCCTCTTCTTCTTTTATATTTATTTCTCCTCCTTCTCCTCCTTCCTCTTCCCTTCACCTCTTCCCTTTCCTCCAGGTTAACGTATATGCATCTAATAATTAATTCTAGTCCCAAGCGTTGCATACTAATTATATCACAGCTACTCATTACTGTACACACACACATACATACACACACACGCACACAGACACACACACACACACCAATACGAATACATACACACACCGACATACACACACACACACAGACACACACACACATACTAATTCATTACAGCTACTCATTATTGTACACACACACACACATACACACGCACACACACATACATAATACATACACACATACACAAACACTAACACACATACACACCGACACACACACACATACACACAAACACTAACACACACACACACACACACACAAATTTCTCTCTTATTTTCCTACTCCACCTTCTCTCTCTCCCTCCGTCTGTCCTCCGTCTAGGCCTTTTCCTTCTCCTCTTCTTCCTCCTCCTCCTCCTCCTCCTTCCCTTCTTTATTCTTCATTTTCTCCTTATTTATCCTTCTTTTACACTTCACCTTCTCTTCTTTCTCGCCCTCCATATCCTCATCCTCCTCTTCTATCTTCTTCTCTTCCTTTATTTCCCCATTCATTTCCTCACCTTCTTTCGTTCACCTCATACACTTCCTCCTTCTCTTTATTACCTTCCTCTCTTCCTCCTTCACTCCATTCACTTTCTCTTCTTCCTTCTCTTTATTATCTTTCTCTCCTTCCTTCCTTCCTTCCTTCTCTCCATTCATTTCATTTTCCTCCACCTCCTCATTCACTTCCTCTTCTTCCTCCTCCACCACCACTCACTCCTCATCCCTGAACCCCAATACCAGTCATACCAAAAGAATACCATACAGCCCCTCCTCTCCATCCCCCCCTTCTTTTGTCAACACTGTATTAGCCACACACACACACACACACTCACACACACACACACACACACATATACTCTCACTCACACACACACACACACACACACACACACACACACACACACACACACACACACAGCCTCTCCTCTCCATCCCCCCCTTTTGTCAACACTGTATTAGCCACACACATACACACACACACACACACACACACACACACACACACATACACATACACATAAACACACACACACACATACACATACACACACACACATACACACATACGGTTACCACTCACAGACACGATATAAATGTCTGAAACCATACTATAAATTTTATGTTATGGCTTAAGGGGGAAGTTTTGTGTTGGTAAATCTGTAGCAACTGAATCCTCCAAACTATTATTCCAAGCAACAGAACACCATTATTTTTGCTCTTCTGGTCCTGTTTCCTAGCATACTTTGGAGGAATCATGGCACTTCAATGTAACAAAAGTGAATAACCCCCTTAAAAAATACGTGAAGCCCCAGAGACAAGGAACTAACTATTATGGTGTAGTGCAATATACTTTTTGGTACATCCATTGGAGAGCCTTGATTCCTCCAAACTATGCCATGAAACAGGAATAGATGAACAAAATTAATGGTGGCCTGTTGCTTGGAATAGTTTGGAGGTATCAGTTGCTCCAGATTTACCAACACTATACTTATACTGTACCCCATCAAAAACAGAAGTCTTAATTAATAGTTGTCACAGTGGCGTTACCTAAACCTGAGTATGTTAATTAATGATTATGTTTGTTTACGGTATATCTATTTTAGCTCAACATATCGTACTTCACTTATTTTCCCATTCTCTCTTTCCCTCCTCCATCATTTGGTAGTTTTCACCTTTCCTTCGCTTTCTCTCCTTCCCGTTACTCCTCTCCTCCACATTCTTAGTCTATCCCTTCTTCTTCTTTCCTCTCCACCTCAAACTGTCTCTTCCCCTCTGCTACCTTCCCTCCACCCCCACTCTGTATAGGCTGCATCTCTCTCCTTCCTTACCTCTTTCCTCTCCACCTCTCGTTGTCTTCTCCCCCTGTCACCTCCTCTCCTCTCCCACCTCAGAATGTTTCTCCACTCACTTCCCCCTTCCTCCTTCTCCTCC
>JAWQEG010008544.1:0-2500 GCA_033782935.1 Petrolisthes cinctipes
CTATTTTGTCCACTGTGTGTGACCTCAGATTTGACCTATTTTGACCTCTGTGTGTGACCTCAGATTTGACCTACTTTGACCTCAGTGCATGACCTTAATTTGATTTCACCTAATTAACCTCAGATTTGACCTACTTTAACATCAGTAGTATGATCTCAAATTTGACCTACTTTGGCCTCTGTAAGTGACCTCACCTTAACTTCAGCCTTGATCTACTTTGGCCTCAGTATGTGACCTCACCTTGGCCTCTGATTTGAGCTACTTTGACCTCAGTACATAGCCTTAATTTGACCTATTTTGACCTTAACATATGACCTATTATAACCCCCATCATTTAACCCCAAAAGTTTTGACCTGTATAAAACAAAATTAATTTATATTTCGTGACCTGACCTAAACAGATCGTGATAAATAATATAGTTTTTTTTTTTAACGATAAGACAAAATAATTTCTATATCTTGACCAAACCTGACTTCCCTTGCCCTCATATTTTGACCTCTATATCATTCATCAATTGACCTAAAAGATTAATTAATAAAAATAAAAACCTGATCTGTATTCTTGACCTCACCTCATTATAACCTCACTTGACCTGACTTGACATGACCTGACCTGACCTGACCTAAACATCAATTGACCTCAAAAATAAATAAATAAATAAATAAATAAAAATATAAATCTTATCTGAAAAAAAAACTCATAAATTCTGTATCCTGATCTTGACCTGACCTGACCTGACCTGACCTGACCTGATCTGATCTGAAAAAAAAGCTCATCAATTCTGTAACCTCATCTTGACCTGACCTAACCTGATCTGAAAAAAAAACTCATATCAATTCTGTAACCTCATCTTAACCCTACCTCATTGTAACCTCATTTGACCTGATCTAACGTGACCTTGACCTCCCACAGACCTGGCCGACGCAGCGGTGAAGATCCAAGCAGGGTTCCGGGGAGCGAGGGCGAGGAAGGACAAACAGAAGAAAGATGATGAACAACTTAACCAGAAACTTGGTCATCTTAGTACGGTAAGTGTCTGTGTGTGTGTGTGTGTGTGTGTGTGTGTTTGTGTGGTGTAGGTAGGTGTGTGAGTGTATATGTGTGTGTGTGTGTAGGTAGGTGTGTGTGTGTATATGTGTGTGTGTGTGTGTGTGTGTGTGTGTGTGTGTGTATGTAGGTAGGTATGTGTGTGTGTGTGTGTGTGTGTGTGTGTGTAGGTAGGTAGGTATGTGTGTGTGTGTGTAAGGTAGGTAGGTGTGTGTGTGTGTATGTGTAAGGGGGAGGGTTGGAGGAATTGTGAGTGTGTGTGTGTGTGTGTGTAGGTAGGTAGGTATGTGAATGTATATATGTGTGTGTAGGGGGGGTGTATTTGTGTATGGAGGGGGAGGGGGGTAGGTGGGGAATAGGGTGATAATACAAAGCTTCTATTTTTTTTATCTACCCATATATAATAATAATAATACATATAGACACAACTGTGATGGGTGTGGGTGTACCAGGAAGTACCTAACCCTGTATGGCTTGGTAAAACAGTGGAACAAAAACTTAGAGACCAATGGATATTATGTGTGTGTAAGAGAGAGAGAGAGAGAGAGAGAGAGAGAGAGAGAGAGAGAGAGAGAGAGAGAGAGAGAGACAGAGACAGAGACAGAGACAGACAGAGACAGAGACAGAGAGAGTCTGTTTGTAGTAATTACATAACTTTCAAATGTATTTTTAGCAGAGAGGATTATTTAACCCAACTGAAGACTAAATCTAGAATAATTTTCACTAAACTTAGAACAGCGGTTCTCAACCTTTTTCAGTCCATTCCCCCCCTTCATGAATTCTCAACATTCATGTGGTTCCCCTGCATATTTTCCCAAATCCCACCCCCGCCCAAAAAAAAAAAAAAAAAAAAAATGGTTTAAATAAAGAAAAAACAAATGTTGATGAAGAGAACACTTGCTTTATTTAAGTCTTCTGCCAGGACAGAGTGATGCAATTTTTTTTTTTTTTTTTTTTTTTGGTCCATGGCAAAAATTGTGTAATTTGTGACAGATCGCCATTCCCCCCCTAAATTCTTGCCATGGACCCCTTGGGGTCCCATGGCACCCAGGTTGAGAACCCCTGACTTAGAACAAACAACAATAGATTGCCAGTAACAGTAGGTAGATACCAGAATGTACCATTGCCAACACATGAACCTAGACACTCCCTGTGTCTGGGTGGTGGTTCCTGGCAACTCCGACGTAGTAAACGGTGATTTTCTATGAATTAAATACTCCACGTTTGAAACGGTGATTGTGATTGGTTGATTTATATCATTCTCTGTTCTTCAAGAGAAATAGAAAATCACCGTTTACTACGTCGGAGTTGCCAGGAACCACCACCCAGACACAGGGAGTGTCTAGGTTCATGTGTTGGCAATGGTACCTAGGGAGGAAAGAATTTGTGATAAATGTGACAGTACAGTACTGGGAGATGAATATCATATTGTACTAGTATGTAATAACCAGG
>JAWQEG010008544.1:5000-7500 GCA_033782935.1 Petrolisthes cinctipes
TATTATTATTATTATTATTATTATTATTATTATTATTATTATTATTATTATTATTATTATATTCATTTATTCATTGTTATTATTATTATTATTATTATTATTATTATTATTATTATTATTATTATTATTGTTGTTATTATTATTATTATTATTGATATTTTTTTTATTTTTTTATTATTATTATCATTATTATTATTATTATTATTATTATTATTATTATTATTATTATTATTATTATTATTATTATTATTACACCAACCAACCTTGCAGAGTCAATCCACAACAAATGTAAGCTGACCTGACCTGACCTCTGACCCAGCATGACCTCAACCTAATCAAGCCTAACCTGACCTAACTTCTGACTCAACGAGGACTCAACCTAACCTCATCTAATCTAAATCTCCTCTGACCTAACCTGACCTAACCCTGACCTGACCAAATATAACCTAACCTAACCAAACCTGACCTAACTTCTGACCCAGCATGACCTTAACCTAATCAAACCAACCCTAACATGACCTAATCTAACCTAGTCTAATCTAAATCTCCTCTGTCCCATCCTGACCTAATCTGACCTGACCAAATCTAACCTAACCTAGCCTAACCTGACCTAATCTAACCTGACCTGACTCAACCTAACCTAGTCTAATCAATATCTCTTCTAACCCACTTGACCTAACCTGACCTGACCTAATCTAATCTATCTAACCTAACCCTAATCTAATCTAACCTAACCTAACCTAACTTAACTTAGTCTAATCAAAATCTCCTCTGACACAACTTGACCCTAACCTAACTTAGTCTAATCAAAATCTCCTCTGACCTAACCTGACCTGACCTAATCTAATCTAATATGACCTAACGTAACCTATCCTAACCTAACTTAGTATAATCAAAATCTCCTCCCACCCATCTTGACCTTAACCTAACCTAACCTAACCTAACCTAATCTAATCTAATCTGACCTAACCTAACCTAACCTAACCTAACCTAACTTAATCTAATCAAAATCTCCTCTGACCCCATCCTGACCCTAACCTAACCTAACCTAAACAAACCAAACCAAACAAAACCTAACCTGACCTGACCTATCATAACCTAACTTAACTTAATCTAATCAAAATCTCCTTTGACCTAACTTGACCTTGCCTAACCTAAACAAACCAAACCAAACCAAACCTAACCTGACCTGACCTGACCTGACCTATCCTAACCTAACTTAACTTAATCTAATAAAAATCTCCTTTGACCTAACTTGACCTTGTCTAACCTAACCAAACCAAACCAAACCTAGCTTGACCTAACCTAACTCAACCTAACGTAGTATAATCAAAATATCCTCTAACCCAACATGACCTAACCTGACCTAACCTAACCTAATTTAGTCTAATCAATATATCTTCTTACCCAACTTGACCTAACCTGACCTAATCTAATCTGACCTAACCTAACTCAACCTAACTTAATATAATCAAAATATCCTCTAACCTAACATGACCTAACCTGACCTAACCTAACCTAATTTAGTCTAATCAATATATCCTCTTACCCAACTTGACCTAACCTGACCTAATCTAATCTGACCTAACCTAACTCAACCTAACTTAATATAATCAAAATAATTATCCTCTAACCTAACATGACCTAACCTGACCTAATCTAATCTGACCTAACCTAACTCAACCTAACTTAATATAATCAAAATATCCTCTAACCTAACATGACCTAACTTGACCTCTCATTCGTTGCAGGGTGGTGGTGGCGGTGGAGGTGAGGAGGAGGAGGAGGTGGACATTGACCTCTCTGACCCTGACCTAAACAAGGCCGCCACCAAGATTCAGGCCACGTTCAGAGGTCACCGACAACGCGCCTCTGACCACTGATCACCCCCCGTTGCTCCCCCCCCACCCCCCATCTTTCTCGACCCCTCGCCCCGCCCCTGTCCCCCCCCCAGTCGCCATCTTTGTCCTAGTGCTCTGCTGACCTCGTTTATAATCTGTGACCTAGCTAGCTTTTACCTTTCACTGACCTCGTTTATAGCCTGTGACCTAGCTAGCCTTTACTTTTCAATGACCTCGTTTATAACCTGTGACCTTCGATAGCCTCCTTTCAATGACCTCGTTTATAACCTGTGACCTTCGATAGCCTCCTTTCACTGACCTCGTTTATAACCTGTGACCTTCGATAGCTTTCACTGACCTCGTTTATAACCTGTGACCTTGATAGCTTCCTTTCACTGACCTCGTTTATAATCTGTGACCTTGATAGCTTTCACTGACCTCGTTTATAGCCTGTGACCTATCTTTTACCTTCTGCTGACCTTGTTTATAGTACATGACCTCGTTTATAGCCTGTGACCTATCTTTGACCTTCCGCTGACCTCGTTTATAACCTGTGAACTAGCTAGCTTTTGCCTTCTGCTGACCTCGTTTATAATCCTTGACCTAGCTTCTACTTTCTGTTGACCCTCGCTGTATTCTTCATGACCTCGCTTCTAACC